>QEPC01005125.1:622462-639811 GCA_003113815.1 Sphenodon punctatus
TTAGGCACCCTGCCTTCCCGAAGGGACGCACTAACCACCCCAGCCAGCAATGGCTGTAATGTCTCCTGGCTAGCTTTCACCTGCCAGGATGGGCATGGATCTTGCTCACAAGTGGTGGCACAAACAGATCCCAACAACGACTCCACCTCGGCAGGCGCCACCATCTGAAACTGATTCCACAAAACAGGACAGGACGGGGCATCTATAGCCCCAAGATGATCCTCTGCAATATCTGCGGAATCGAAATCATGGCGGATACAAGGGACTGGCCCCATTGTCCAGAAAGTTATAAAGAAAATGCAAGCTTCCTCTACAGTTTCAAGTCTATTTTCTGTCTATAATCTGATCTACAGTTCCAGAGATATAAAGCATTCTTTCCTTGATTTAACTGAAATTTTCACCCAGCTTTGCAACTGCTAAGCTATACATTTAATCAGGGATTTTGAAGTATAATTAACATTATTGCTGATAAAAACTGTAGATGAATCAGATTAATAGAGCTGTAAATAATGATTAGGATTGGTAGAGCAATCTGGATAGCTTGGTATGATGCATCCATTTTAACAGCATGCATTTTAATTCATCCAAATGCAAGGTCATGTACATAGGTACAGAGAATTCAGGCCATACCTTTAATAAGAAGCTATAGGCTCAAAACCAGGAAGCTTTCAAAGAAATTAACAGTGGGTGCAGCCACATGAGATGTTACCCCACTTCGAGCTGACTTGTTCCATTTTGGGCAACATTACCACGTGATACAGTGACTTGTGTGGCCAGCAACCATTAGATGTTCGCCAGGCTTTTGGCAGCCTTTGCTATGCCCTGCATCCTCAGAAAAAGGCCAATGATGCAGAGCATAGCAAGGTTACCCAAAGTGGGCTAAGGCTGTCCACAGTGGGGCTGCTCGTGTGTCTACTGGCCCAAAGTGTGGCAGCTGTAATTGCCCGCCAAAAGACGGATGGAGTTTGGGCCCGCCTCTGCTTGTGTGGCTGGACCTAATAGTCAATATGGCCTGCTGACTAAGGTGTTGAGGATGGGTCTTTTGGCCTTGGGTAAGTTACTATCTGTAAAATGGGAGCAATAATCACCTACCTCATGGGGCCATTGTGACGGTGAACTAGATAAGTATTATAGAGCACTTTGAGCACTGAAAGTACTATATAAATTATAAAAAAAATAGTGGACAAACAAATGAATATGAGCCATCAGTGTAAAACTTGTGCAAAAGGGGATATTGTACCCTTGCCAGTGAGACAAAGAGGTAAACACAGTACGTTGGATAATGTGCAGCAACCCTTTACATTATACACACACAAGAAGTATTCAAAGCTAGTAAGGTCTAGTGCCAATGAAGGCAAGCCCCTACTGGGCTCACCAGGGGATCCTTCCCCAGCTCAGAGTATCACAGAGGCCAAGTCCGACCCCACCCTTGTTCCTACTGGGCAGTGGAGAAAGGAGAGGAGGCAGAAGGAGTTGAGAGCACCTGATTTAAGCTGCCCAGTCTAAGGGAAGATGCAACCCCTCTATCCCCTTCAGGGGAGCTGGGACCATGGGCCAATAAGTACACTAGCCCCCCCTCCCCCCATGTCCCCTCTCACTCAAGTCATAATGGGATGTCACCAACTGGGCTCAATTATCTACTTTGATCACTGGACCCACTGCTAACAGGGCTACTACTATTACTTAACTACTCAAATGGACTTAACCTGATGAGTGGCCAACCTGAACACAGGGTGTTTTCAGACAGGATGCTAACCCCAGTTTAACCACACTAGAACATTTCTTATACATGGTGCAAGGCTGTATTGGTGCCCTATGCAGCCCTGCAATATTCATAAGAAATGTTTAAGTGTGGTTAAACTGGGGTTAGCATCATGTCTGAAAACACCCATAGAAGACAAAGGCACCGAGGAGAAAGCAAAACCCCGTGACGCTTAAGGCTAGTCATGACTCATTAGTTGGAGACTCATTAGATGCAGTGTCAGTCCCTATGGGTGGGTGACTTTCCATCCAACTTGTCTGCCTCAGAGCGTGTGCCTCCTGCATAATTGGAGGGGATATTTAACCCCAGTGCAGTACTGCATCTTGCAAGTTTGTCTGGGCTCAGTGTGGTGGGAAATCGGATGGGCCTCGACTCCTGTCTGCTGCAGGTGCCTCCCGTCCCAGCTCCATCTTCTCAATGTGTGTGTGTGTGTGGGGGGGTGTGGTGGCAGAAAGCCTGCCCCACCTTAAAGAAGTAGAATGGCAATTTGATCCTTAGATATATTAACAGGAGAGACATAAGAGAAGGGAATTCTAGAATAGTGTTCAGTTCTGGAGTCCACATTTTAAAAGGATGTAGAAAAACCAAAGAGGAAAGAGAGAAGAGCTAAAAGAATGATTTGAGGGTTCCAAAACATTTCTTAAAGTTTATCAAAGAGAGCTGAGAAGAAACTTGATTGTTATGTAAATACATAACTGTTATTGTGTATTCACCGGGAGAGAATCTTGAGTCCTAAATGAGTATTCACACTAGGAAAGGATGGTATAACAGGAACTGATTAACAAAAGTAAACTTCGTCCAAAAAGTCAAATATAAGGCACAATCTTTTAAGAGGGAGACGGTTTGGGGGTGTGGGGTGGGGGGAATGAGAGGTAGATTGCAGTCTTCAAACTAAGTCTAGATGATCTTTCTGCAAGCTATGTTTTAGCCAAATACAAATGGGTGAGCTTCATTTAGTAGTAACTGCAGACAATTCAGTGACGCGTGTTATAACAGTAGATCAGACTAGATGGTCTCAAGAGTGACATTTGAATTTCAAATCTATGAATCTGAATAAATGTTTGCTTCCACTGTGAGTGAAAATTATTTAAACTAAATGCATGATTTATTGTGGGTATGTTCCTTTGAAACAGAATACTTACTGAAATGAAGTAGCTTGAAAATATTGAAGTGTGGTAGAAGATGTATGGTGTATGAGGCTTATTGGTTTTATTAGATTTATGCACAGCTTAAGGAAACAAACCAAATCTGACTCTGAATATGATGAATAGGAGAATGTAACCTGAAGCCAATGAAACCAGTCTCTGCTCTATAAATGTACAGGACTAAGTGTCAGGAGGACATTAAGCAATTAGCTTAAGAATGTATCCCTGTTGGTCCTGAGAAGTTTCTTTTGCAGATTGCCGATTTACTTTTTTCAACTTGTCTGTTCCAGTAAAGATTTATAAGGTTCCAGGGAGATAAGGAATTTCATTATTTTTAAAATAAATTGCATAAAATAATGTATGGTGACACCTACAAATAATTGTTATTGCTGTGAGACCTGTGAACAGCATTGAACATACTCCCCAAAATCACAAACTGATAAAGAAATTTCTGTAAAAACAAGCTCTATTTAAAAGAATGAGGCATTCCATTTAGTTAGCCTGGGTTATTTGGGAAAACAGCATAAAGATGCACAATACTCCAATAATATCCTGATGTGCCCCTCCACACTTTTTGCGATGAATCTCAATAAAAGCATGAGTACTCACTTCTACCTCAGCTCATTAGGAGAGCCCCCCTCCCCCCCTTTAGTGGTATGTCTGCTATTTATTCACCCGGCACCCTGAGAAGCTGCAACGGCAGCACAGACTTCTCAGTTCCACCCAAGAAAGGAGGCCAGCCCTGCTATTACTCCCTACCAAAATAGCTGGTCATAGGAGCAGTCCCTCCTTCCTGTCAGCAGTGCTAGGGGTGGAAAAATTAGTTTGACCAAGGCAGTTAGATTCCAGGCCAGCCCAGCTATATGTGTGAAGTAACTGCAGTTATTGCTGCATCCCAGAAGAAGACAAGGACAAAGGTTGTGGAATTTAACAGGCCACACTCTTTATCCAAATCATCTGATTCAAGCATCTGGGGAAGGAGAACTTCCGTGTCCAGATTCCAGTAATACAACTGAACTTTAACGATTAAGGGCAGCCTGATGTCCACTCAGGTACCAGCCCCTTGCAATTCTAACTATGATAGGTCAACCTTCCACCAGCTGCCTGGCTGCCAACCATCCAACCCCTGGGCCATTGGCCAAGAACCTGCCCCCCCCTTGCCCTTGATTCGACCACAAGACCCCATCTCTTAAGGAGATGTTTTATTTTATTTATTTATTTATATTTATTAGCCACCCCCTCACGCTTACGGCATCTCGGGGCGGCTTACGAAACCAAAATAACATATCAATAAAATTCAATAAAAACACTAAAACCACAACAATTTTTTAAATATCTTAACCCCCAAAATAACCCCCAATTGGGAGGCACAGAGGGTGAGGCAGTCCCTAAGGTATTCATTAACTGAGGTATTCATTTTCATTAACTAAGTGACCTATTCAATTATTAACTTATATCAACTAACTGGACCCCTGAAAGAGTGAGACACCTTATGGTAACTCAGTATCCCTCCAACAAAAACTGCCATTTAGTTCAAATTGATCAAGCTCACTCTGGGTGCCAACTAATGTTATGGCTCCGCAGAGTCGCCATGGACCTATCTGGTCTGGAGTTGGACTGGTGCCACAGTCAAGATCTGGCCAGGCCCACAAATTCACGTGATGCGGGAGGGTGGGGAGCCAGGCAGACATGTGTCTGCCAGGCCCTACCCTGCTCCCAGTGGCCCACCCCCTCCCTGATGAGTTGCCATGGTGGTTGCCATGGCACCGGGACCCAGTGGCACTCCAGACTACAGTGAGTAAAACGGGCTTTCAAACGTGAAAGCCCGCTTTATTCTAGGTCAGGCAGCGGGATCCTGACTGTGGTGGGGGCTAGCCCGGGCTGTGACTCGGGGGTTTCCTTGAGTCACAGCTCAGGCTAGTCCCCACCATGGTCAGGACCCAACCCATTCAAACATCTGGCAGGTGCATTTTGATGTGACGGTAGCCCCTGGGTTGAACTATGCTAAAGCTCACTAAACCCGACCACCATCACGGTTGAAAGCACCCCCTGTGAGGAAGGTAAAAAACTGCCAGCCAAAGCCAAACTGAAGCTGGAAGAGAAAAAAAAAATCCCAGTCCCCAAAAAGAGTGATCACCATACTTCCACTGTGTATTTACAGGGTAGGTGTGTGGGTGCTCGCTGATCCAATGCACACCACCAAACCAAACTGCAGCAGGCACTCTAGGAGATAAGATGGTGCAACAGACTTTCACAATGTAAGCAACATCCAATGGCATTAAACAGCTGTTGCCCTGGCAATGCCAAGTTATTCAAGCATCTACTACCTGCAGGTCCTTTGGTCAGCACTGCAATCTCCCCTTGCCTTCTTCCTTAAAGAGGAGTGGGACAAAATCCTTCGTCCTTGATTAGTGACTAGTCAGCAGTGGAGCAAAGATAATTAGGAGGCCAAGGATGTATCATAGTGACAATAGAGATCAAATCATCTCAAATTAACTCCGACATTAAAAATTGCATGGAAGCATCAGTGAGGCTACTCAAATCAAAACAGAGGATGAAAACAAACACGACAGTAGCCCACATTGCCCCAGGACTCACCTACACGTGTGTTTCATCACTGCCAGATGCTAGCCTACGTACTCCCCAGCACGGGTGGCTAGCTACTATGGGATGCGTCCTCCAAAAAAGCTTGGAGACAATCACGGGCCAACATGCAACCACCTGAGCCAATAAAGGCCAACATAGGCCCACACATCAGTTAAGCCCCACTGAGTCAGTGGATCAAGCTCCCACACTCACCCTGGCCCTGCCGAACTTCTGATTGGGGGGACCTGGAGAAGCACGGTCACCCACCAGACTCCTGGGCCTTCCCCCAACAACTGTTTGGCGTGCTTACCCACCTGCCAAACAGCTAATGAGAGAGGCGCTCCTGAGGGAAATGCCAGCCAGCCTTTCAAAGTGACAGGAACTGATGTGGGCTGCTGCCACCAGGCCACTTCCTGTCACTTTGAAAGGCTGGTTGGCACTTCACTGATGAGTGCCCCCCATCAGCTCTTTGGTGGGTAGGTGAGCCCATCAAACTGATTATTTTTACTGTGAGCTGCCCCGAGCTGCCATGTGAGCAGGAGGGAGCGGGACAGAAATAAGCTGAAATAAAATAAATAAAAATATAAATAAATAAATATTAATTAATAAATTAAATAAATAAAATAAAAATGATGGGGGGGCAGGAGTGCCTCCCCCAATCAGCTGTTTGGTGACAGCTTTTCCCAGGGCCCGATCCTGCTGCACTGCATTGACCCAGGTGTCCTGTTTTGTGTGGACAGTTCCTTAGGTAACCCCGCATGGAGCAACCTGTTCTGGCAGCCCTCACACCCAGGTTATGGGGTGAGGGCTGCTTGTGTGAACAGCTCTCCCTATCAACCTGAGAGGTGGCGGCTGAAGTGGCTTGCCCAAGAGCAGGCTGCCTCGCCACCATGACATCTGTTTTCACTTAGTGTCTATCAGACCTCATGCCTTGTATTTCCACTGTCCATCATCTTGTGTTGGCAACCAGGACATTGGGTGTCTTCAGACGTTACGAGATCACGCTCAACCACACTGAACCACGCTCAACCCCCCCGTGGGGCCAAAGGGCCCTGAACATCTGAACGGCACGCACCAGATGTTCACCACGCTCAATACCCACATGGGGTCAGTTTCAACCACGCTTCCCGGGCTAGCCGGGGGAAGGTCCCGGGAAGCGTGGTCAAACGAACCCCCACCGGGAACCAAGGAAAAGTAACATCTGGATGCCAATCCCCGAGCGGAACCAAACGAAATGAGCCCCAGCCGGGGACAAGGCACGCAGCGTCGCTGCCGGGCAACCAGCAACAACACAACCACCGGAGGGAGATTTAAAGCGAGACCAGCAGCAAGCAAGCGTGGCGGGATGGAGCGAGGAGGGAGGCGGAAGAGAGCGGAGGCAGAGACAGCGACAGCGGCGGGCCAGGAGGCGGAGGAGGTGCAGGCAGGCCCAGCGATGCAGGCGGAGGGGGCACAGGCGCAGGAAGGGGGCACACGGGAGCACCCGACCAGGGAGGCGGCCCGGGAACAACACCCACAGCTGCAGCCGGGTCGCGCCGCCCCGGGGACAGCGGCCGGAACGGGCCCACAGGAGGCACCCAGGAAAAGGGTAAGGGCAACCAAGGGGAGGGGAACAGGGGGCACGGGAGAACCCCCCTGGGGGGGCCGGGGGGACCCCGGGCGCAAGGCAGGGGGGCAGGGGGCCCCCGAGAGGGGCCACACCCGCACCCAGCAACCACTCACCCCCTCCCCCCCCGGACACGAAAGACGGCCCGGGCGGACGAGCCCCAGGACGAGCCCGGCCCCGCGCGCCCGGAGGCGCACCCCCAGGAGGAGGTGGAGGAGGAGCAGGTGCAGGTGGAGCAGGAGCTGGACCAGGAGGAGGAACAGCAGGGGCCGAGCCGGAAGAAGGCCTACCACAGAGGGGGCCAGTGGGGCCTACAGGAGACCCGGGACTTCATCCGGATCTGGGGGACCCTCGAGTACCAGCTGGAGCTCGCCATCAACCAGAGGAACGAACACGTCTACCGGGACATCGTGCGCGACATGGAGGCGGCGGGGCACGAGCGCACAGTCACCCAGTGTCGCTCCAAGGCCAAGGAACTCAAGAGGGGGTACAAGGCCATCAAGGACAACAACAGCCGCTCCGGGCACGGGGCCCGCACCGCCCCCTACTACGATGCCCTGGACCGCATCCTTCACATGAAGGGCTCCATTGTTGCCCCACGCCTCGTGGGCAGCGCTGTGGTCCAGGGCAGGGAGCGGGCCGAGGTACCCCCTCCCCTCGCCGCCCGCCCGGTAGACACGAGCTCCGGGGACCCCCACCCCCAGGAGGACCACCCGGGACCCGCAGAAGCCCCAAGGCCCCCCCCCAGCAGCAGCCCGGAGACATCCCAACGCCGGGCCGGCCAGGCGGAGTCGGAGGTCGGCACCTTCACCACCCTCAGCCAGTGGTCCCAGGGGGAGCACTCCCAGGGTGAGGCGCCGGGCTCCGAAGGCTCGGAGACGGACATAGAGGGTAAGCGGGCCCCCAGGGCAGGGGGGGGCACGACCAGGGGGCCGGTGGCAGGGGCGGGGGTGGGGGCCCTGCTGCAGGGGCCACAACCAGCCCCCTTCACCCGCTCCCCCCTCTCCCGCCCGCAGGACATGGGGAGCCCCAGGACCGGGCCAGCGAGACGGTGCAGGCCCCCGCGGAGGGCACAGGAGAGCAGGTGCCGGACCCAGGTAAGGCGGGAGGGCTGGGATGGCGGGAGGGCCCCCCGGGCGCCAGCCCAGGGGGGCCTCCGGCCTCAGTGGGGGAGGGGGGGCAGGGGGCCCCGGGACCCGACCCCGCTAGGGGACAGGGCCCTGCACTGACCCACCCGCCCATTTCCACAGGGCAGCCCCCGCGCGCGGCGCCTCCGCCGGCCGCGGCCCCAGCCCAGCGGATGCGGGAGTACCGGGCGCGGGTCCGCAGGCGCAGGGAGGAGCAAGCGGAGGACATCGTCCGCAGGGCGGAGGAACAGGGGGAGCGCATGATCGCCTCCGTGGACCGCATGGAGGCGGCCATAGAGCGGTCCATGGAGAAGGCCCTGGAGACAGACCGCCGGCTGGAGGCGGAGGTGCGCCTGGAGCGGAGGCGGGAGCGCCGGGAGCACCAGCGGCAGCAGGGGCTGCTCAGGGGCCTCCGGCAGGACATACAGGGCATGGTGCGGGAGCACAGTGCAAAGATGGACAGGTCCCACGACATTGGGACCTCCCTGCTCCTGCATGCGGGCACCATGTGTGCCTACGTGATGGCCGGCGCACCTCCGGGCGCCCTGCCCGCCCAGGTCCCCATGCCGGGCCCCTCGGCGCCCCCGGGCCCAGCCCTGCCGCCCCTGGCGCCCCCCCGGCCCCAGGGCCCTCGCATGCGCCTCCCAGTGCCCCCGGGCCTCCGGAGGGTCCAGCCCCCCCGGGGCGCGACCGGGGCACCGGGCACAGCTGCCCATCCGCCGCCCGGCCCCCTGCCGGGGCCGGGACCGGCCCAGGACACGGCAGGGGACACGGACAGTGGGGGGGAGGGGAGCTCCCAGAGCTCGGTGGGCCCAAGCGGCCGCACGAGGGGTCGGCCCAGGAAACGCGGGGGGATGGTGGGAAGGGGGGGGACGGGGAGGGCCACATGAGGGCGGGTGGTGGACGGGGTCACGGGGACGGGGGTGGGGAGGGGGCACAGGGTGATTGTGTGCACTGTGTGGGCAATAAAGTGTTGTAAAGAGACAGTTGTCCCCGGCCCGTTTGTGGGGGGGACAGGGCTGTGGGACCGCGTGTACAGGGGCATGGGCACGGAACGGGGGGTGGGGCCCCCAGGGGCGGGAAGGCCCTCACAGCGGGCCCCCCCGGGCGATGTGGGTTGCAAGGGCGTTCCGGATCCTTTTGGCATACCGGTACTCCCGGGGGTTCCCTGCGTTCACGTACAGGGGAACAGGACCGGGGGGCCGGTGGGGCTCGGGGTACTCCAGGGCCGCCCCCTCGGTCTCGCACACATTGTGCAGAACGCAGCAGGCACCGATCACCAGGGCGGAGGTGGGGACGGTGAAGTCCAGGCGGCCAGCTATACTCCTCCAGCGCTGCTTCAGGGCCCCGAAGGCACGCTCCACCACGGTCCGGCTCGCACACAGGCGGGTATTGTATACCTGCTCCGCAGGGGTGCTCGGGACAGGGTAGACCTTCATCAGCCAGCGGGTCAGGGGGTAGGCGGGGTCCCCCAGGATGCAGGGGGGCATGGGAACACCCTCGATCCACCTCATGCCCATGTCCGCGAAGTCCCCCCGGTACATGCGGGCATAGAAGGGGGAGATGGTCATGATCCTGGCGTCGTGACTCCGGCCGGAGTTGCCCGTGTAGATGTCTATGAAGCGGGCCCGGTGGTCCACCACCCCCTGCAGGTGCAGGGAGTAGTATCCGTGCCGGTTCACATACTCCAGGGCCTCCCCCGCGGCCGGGCGCAGGATCTCGATGTGTGTGCCGTCCACGGCTCCGATGCAGTTCGGGAAGCCCCCGGCCGCGAAGCCAGCCATCACAGCGCCCTGGTCCAGGAGCTGGATGGTCCTGTCGAGGAGCACGCCCTCCACAGCCTCGCACACATCCCGCACGATGCAGGCGACCGTGCTGAGCCCCACCCCGAAGTGCTGGGACACGGAGCGGCAGGAGTCGGGCGTTGCGAGGGCCCAGACCCCTATGGCCACCCGCTGGACCATGGGGATGGGCTCCCGCATGGAGGTGTGCTGCCGCTCCAGCCAGGGCGTGAGGAGCTCCGCTAGGCGCAGCAGGGTGGCCTTGCCCATCCGGAAGTGGGACCCCCACTCGGCCTCCCCCCAGTGGGCCTGGGCCCGCTCCCACCAGGCCTGGGGCCGCTCCGTGACCCATAGGCTCCGCGCTATGGGCATAGCCAGCAGCGCTGCCCGGCGGAGGGTCTGCGTTGCCCAGCGGAACCGCCTCGCGGCCCCTCGGAGCGCAGCGGGCCGGGTGAGGCTCCGGCAGGCGGCCAGCCACGCCCCCCAGGCCCGGCGCCGAGCCCTGAGCCGGGCACGGACTCTCCTGCGGGCCTGCTGGCCCCGGAGGCGCACGCCAGCCCGCAGGGCCAGGACATAGCGCAGGCGGACGGCCAGGTGCACCCTCTCGGTCAGGAGGCACAGCTGCTCAGTGTGGTCACGGTGCCACTCAGCCGCGAGCGCGAGGAACATCCAGTTCCCACCTGCCCTATCGCGCTCCATGGTGCTGGGGCCCCGGTGGGGGCTGGGAGCGCTTATGGCGGCCCGGTGCTGGTGGCTCCGCCCGGGGGTCGGCCTCGCGGGCCTGCGCGCGCCCTGTGCCGGTGCGTTCCGGCTGCTCCCGCCCCCAGCACCCCGGGCCCCCTCCCCTCGCTGTTTGTAGCGGGATGGCCTTGAAGGTGCGATTAGGCAGACAGAGAGCTCGCTGTTGTTCTCTGCAGCTGTGCCGGGCCCGCACCCCACGCCTCGCTCTGTTGTGCTACAATGTTGCGGTGCGGGCCCGTGTTCCCTGTCCCGGGGGCCGGGCCGAGCCTCTCCCGGCCCTGGGCAGTCTGTGTGCCCTCCGGGCTCCGTGTCCCATTCCCTGTTGTGCTGGACCATGGCTGGCTGCCCATCCATGGGGCTCCCGCTGTCCGGCCCCCAAGGGGCCCCCCATATCTGGGCCTTCCGCGAGACCATGTCTCTGTGCGACCTGTGGCACACCCCTGCCGTGCAGCTGCTCCTGGCCGGGCCGGGGAGCCGTGCAGGTGCCTACGAGAGCCTGAGCTCCGGGCTCCGTTACTTTGGCCATGTGGTGAGCGCCCGTGATTGCCGGCTGCATGCGGAGGCCCTGGGGCTGGCTCGTTTCCCCGAGGGGCGCATCCCGGAGGTGCTGTGCGCCCATGTGCCCTGGAGCGCCTCGGAGACCGTGTCAGCGCTGGTGGTGTGTGGTCTGGGCGCCTACTCGGAGTGCCTGGCCGAGGGTGGCCCTGCCTTGGCCGTGAGCTACTTCTCCTGTGTTCACGGGGCCCGTGGGTACCAGCGCACCCGTGGGGCGGCGTTCCAGCGGCTTCTGGAGCTGGGGCATCTTCCGTGGCCCCCTTCTGCTGCCTGCTGTGTGCCGGAGCCCTCCGCGGTGGAGATGTCATCCCTGTTGGCGGTGTGGGCGCGTGTGGATGTGCAGCTGGCCCTCACCATGCCCGATCCCTTCGAGGCCTACTACCTGATCGCCCACTACATGTCCTTGCAGGGGTACCGCCGGGGCATGCTGCACTGGCCCCACCTGGTCCACCGGGCGGGCCACCCGGGCCCTCGGGCCAGCGGGGCCCCCGGCAGCGGCCCGTGAGCCCCGCGTCGCTGGCCTGCCCCCCCCGGCGTGGTGCCCCCGTGTGGGCTCCCGCCCCGGCCCGGGGGGGGGCCCTGGTCCCCGCTGGCCGCTCCCGACCTGCGGACCCCACCTCGGTGAGCTCCCGCCCGCCTCGCTGCTTGCTGCTGCCCCTGGCCGTGGTCCTGGGCCCCCTCCATCCCCGTGACTCCGTGGGTGCTGCCTGAGCGTCGCTGGTGCTGCGGAGGAGCACCGCTGGACCCGGCTGCCCTGCCTGTGCCAGCCTTTGACTGTGGGGCCCCCTTCCTCCTCCTCCTGGCGCCCCTCCGCCGGCCTCGCTGTGCTTTGGGGGCCCCCAACGTGCCTTGCTCCGGGGGTCCGCCCCCCCCCCCCGACCGTGACTGCCTCTGTTCCTGTGGGGGCACCTCCTTGGACTGGACTGGACTGGGGTGGTGTGGGGGTGGGGGTTGCTGCTGTCCGTGCCTTGCCCCGTGGTGGTGCCCCCCCCCCCCCTGCCGGTGTTCCGGGTGGGGCGTTCCGGGCGCCCCTTCCCCCCTTCCCGGCCTTTCCCTGGTGTGAGTGTGTGTGCCCGGGCGTGTGGCCGTGCATTGTGCCCTGCTGCGGGACCGCTGTGTGAGCCGGCTGTCAGCCTGTTCTCGCTCTTCCCCCCTCCCTTCCCGTTTCCCTTGTGTGGGCGTTCCCTTGTGTGCCTTGTGGCTTCGTTTGCCCTCAGGCGGCCATGTCTGTGTCCCGCCCCTGCCCGGTGCCTTGTGGGGGTTTAGCGCCCGGCGGGGGTTCGGCTGCACGTCTGTTGTGCTGCCACACCCCGCGATGGTGCGGCCCGGTTCCGGCCCATGGTCCGGTCCCGGCACGTCTGTTTGGGCCGCTTTCCCACCCCCGCGCGTGGTTGCGCTGTTCACCCCCCCTGGTGGTTCACCGTGGTGAACTGGCCGCCCGTAACGTCTGAAAATACCCATTGTGGAAAAGGTAAGAAGGCACACATCTAGTATAGTGACACATCTTGTTCCAAAAGGAGAGACAAGCATGCCCATGTGTTCTTTAGATTGGCACCCCTTTTTTCAAAGGACATTTATAGCTATTCATCACCCTCTACACCTGGTTATTTATTTATTTATTTATTATAAATACTTATACCTCACATCCTCCTGCACCATGGCAGCTCCAAGCGGCAATGCCAGACCATGCCAGACAAAGAATAATAATAGCATGAAAGCATAAAATCTTGCATAACTGAGATCAGAATGAGACTGAAAGAGTTTACACTTTACTGATAATAAAATGAATCACTCCCTTCCATCTCTATGATTTTCTTTAAAAAACAAAATCAGGCAAAATCAATTAATTTAAAACACATGAAAGAGATTATGGTCCTAATCTAAAAAACCTCTGAAATGAGGGGAAATTGACATTACGGGCATCATATTCAAACAGATTATAATGACTTGAGATGAGGTAGGCTCACTAACCTATTAGGAGAAGAAGAGGGAGACCCCCTCCCAGACTAGGGAATAAGTTCCAACATTAATTCTTTTTATATTTAGGGAAGGGAAAACATATAACATGAAAGGAACCATGATGAAATTTACATAAACAAAACTAATTGTACATGCTTAGTTACATGTATATAAACCAAATGTACTATTGTACAGCTATCCTTTCCTAAGTGTAACTAATTATCCCCATATAATTACAATCCCCTCCTTGAAATGTCTTACCCACAATTTTAGATGTCTACACGTTAATGTCCAGAGTATGGGGAATAAACACTTGAAATTGTACTACATGAGGGTAACTATGATTTAATAGGCATCACTAAGACTTGATGGGATGACTCTAGCAACTGGAATGTAGGAATTGATGGGTATAGCTTGTTCCAAAAGGATAGGCAAGACAGCAGGTGAGAGTGGGAGTGGGTACCATTGTATGACAAGAATACACATTGTATGACAAGAATACACCTGTATGGACGTTTATAGGACTGAGAGCAGCAGGTCTGTTGGGAGCATCCTGGTAAGAATAAAAGAAAAGACAAGATGAGATATTATGGTGGGGGTCTACTGTGGTGAGGGCTTACTACAGACCACTGAACCAGGAAAAGAAGGTAGAGGAGATTATCATGAAGTAGATTGCAGAGGCCTCAAGAAGGCACAAAGTAGTGGTAATGGGGGACATTAACTACCCTGGTATCTGATGGAAGACAAAAACTCTGTTTTGCAAAAAAAAATGTCCAACAAATACTTTGATTGCATTAGGGACACTGACAACTACCTCTTTCAGAAGGTTGAAGAAAAAACCAGGGGATAAGCTATACTGGACTTGATCCTAACCAACAGGGGGAAAACATGATGAATGATGTGAAGGTAGGGGGAACTTTGGGGAGAAGTGACCACAGAATACTAGAATTCATGATCCTAAGGAAAGACACAGGGGAAAACAGTCTAACAAAGACTTTATACTTCAAAAGGGCTAATTTGAATAAAGGGTATTTTCAGACAAAATGATACCATGGTCAATCACAGTGAATCCCCTGTGGTGGCCGTTTGCACTGTTTCATCTGTTGGGGTTCCCACCAGATGTTCACCCCAGTGAATCCCTGGCGGGAATCCCAATGACCATGATTCTGGACCTCCAGCAGGCCGGAGGTCCAGAATCGTGGTAGGATCGGACCCCTATTGTGATCTATTGGCCACAATATGGGACGGGCTGCAGGTTACATCTGTACCCTGCAGCCCAGCCAGATAGTGACCCAGATGGCCACCGGATTGGCCTGCCTGTCTCCCGGAGGGCGACCGGCCGGGGGAGTGGGGGGGCGGGGCTGTGCATCCGCATGTCATGCAGCCCCACCCCCACCCCGATCCCCAGGAGGAATCAGGCTGGCACATCTAAAGGACGGCTGGACTGATTCCTGTCCGGGATCCGAAACGGATCCCTGTGTGTAGTTCAGCGTGGTGAGCCTAGCGGCCCATGACGTCTGAAATCACCCAAAGTCAGAGGAAAAGTGGATGGGATCCCATGGTTAGATTATTTAACAGGGATAGGTGTTCAAAAAGGCTGGGACTTTGTTAAAGAGAGAGAGAGATAATGAAGGCACAATTGCAAATGATTCAATTAAAGAGAAAAATGGGAGATATTAAAAAAAATGACATTAAGGAGCTTACCAGTGAGCTAAAAATCAAAAGGGAAACCTATGAGGAATGGAAGGAGGGACAAATTACGAAGGATGTGTAGCTCAACTGTCTAGGTTCAGAATCAGGAAGGCGAAGGCACAAAATGAGCTAAGGCTAGCAAGGGATTCTAAAAGCAATATCAAGAGTTTATTTACATAAATCAGAAGTAGGGGGAAGAATAAGCAAATGTTAGGTCCACTATTCAGTAACGATGGTGAAATTCAATTAAGTTCAGTTTTTTAGGATGCTAGCTTGCATCATGATCCAAAGGAATAAATAAATAGTTTTACATAAAATAAGAACATAGAATATATACCAATGGTGAAATGTTAATAAGAGACAAAAAGAAGACAGAACTTCTCCATTCCTATTTTGTGTCAGTCTTCAGGGGAAAAGGGTGGGTGGGGGGGGAACAGGACTTTACTCATCTTGGCCACAGGTATATGAATGAAGAGAGGGGGAAATTGCAGGCCAGAATAGATAAATTCAGAGAATACCTGACTAATATGAATGACTTCAAATCTTCATGGTCAGTTTAATGATCCCTTAGGGTACTGAGAGAACTGGCTGGAAGTACTTGCAGAACCTCTGTCAATTATATTTGGGAACTCGTAGAGAACAGGTGATGTGCCAAAAGGCTGGAGAAAGGCAAAGGGGGGTGGGGTGGATAGCAAGATTTTGTAAATTATGGAAGTCAGCTTGACTTCAGAACCCAGGAAGATAATAAAACAGATTATTTAAAAAGTCATTCTGTAAGCACCTTGATGACAATGCAGTGATTGCTCGTAGCCAGCATGGATTTTTCAGGAACAAATCGTGCCAGACTAATCTGATCTCCTCCTTTGATAGTTTAGTAGATACGGAGAATGCTGTGAACATAATATATCTTGATTTCAGCAAAGCATTTGACAAAGGCCGTTTTTAGTTACACATTCATTAATCCAGAGTAAACGCCTCTAAGACCGCTTTCTCACGGAGTTGCAAAATCGAGCGCTGTATCTCTGCATGATCACAGGCAAGGCCGTGCTGCTTCTTTTCCCCACGAGACAAAAGCTGCACCACATTTGCATCCCAGAGTGTTTCCCAGAACCAAATGCTGCACATATCACCCCATGAGAAAGCAGTCTAAGTCCAGACTTAAGTGTTTGTGTAAACATAGAGCCTGGTATAAATAACTCCGGATTCTGTTTGAATCCAGAGTGATATGTCCTCATTACTGAGGATTTATTTACTCCAGACTTAAATAAGTCTGGAACAGCTTATACGCTTGTAACACACTTATACGCTTATCCCAGACTGGAGCTGCCCCCCTCCCCCAACTCCTGCCTTAGAGACCTGCTTAGTGCTTATTCTGGATTAGTGCCAATGATTATGTAAACAGTTATCCCTGAATGACAACTCTGGAATGACAAATCCGGATTTACAGCTACTTCGGAATAATTGTGCATGTGTAAAAACAGCCAACGTTTCATATACGATATTCATTGACAAGCTTGCAAAGTGTCGGCTGGAAGACACTACAAATAAGATGGATTCACAGCTGGTTGAAGAACTGTATTCAAAGAGTGATCATCAATGACTCATCCTCATACTGGAAGGAGGTATTGAGTGGGGTCCTACAGAACTCTGTCCTGGGTCCAGTGCTATTCAACATCTTTATGAATGACATGGATGAAGGAGTGGAGGGAATAGTTATCCAGTTTTCAAATGACACAGAACTAGGAGGGGTAGCTTGCACCTTGGAAGATAGAATTCAACTTTAAAAAAAAATCTTGGTAAGCTGGAATTCTAGGGTGAAATTAACATAATGTAATTCAGTTGAGATAAATGTAAAGTTCTGCATCTGGGGAAGAAAAAACAAATACACAAGTATAATATGGGGATACCTGGCTTGGCAGCAGCACATTTGAAAAGGATATAGGGACTGTGGGTGATTAAAAAAAACCCTGAACATGAGTCAACAATGGGTGACTTCAGACGTTACGAGATCACGCTCAACCACAGTGAACCACGCTCAACCCCCCCCTGGGGCCAAAGGGCCCTGAACGTCTGAACGGCGTGCGCCAGATGTTCATCACACTCAATACCCACATGGGGTCAGGTTCAACCACGCTTCCTGGGCTAGCCGGGGGAAGGTCCCGGGAAGCGTGGGCAAACGAACCCCCACCGGGAACCAAGGAAAAGTAACGTCTGGACGCCAATCCCCGAGCGGAACGGAACGAAACGAGCCCCTGCCGGGGACAAGGCACGCAGCGTCGCTGCCGGGCAACCAGCAACAACACAACCACCGGAGGGAGATTTAAAGCGAAATCAGCAGCAAGCAAGCGTGGCGGGATGGAGCGAGGAGGGAGGCGGAAGAGAGCAGAGGCACAGA
>QEPC01005125.1:639911-733998 GCA_003113815.1 Sphenodon punctatus
CCCTCCATGTGCCCCCCTGTGACTGTGGGGCCCCCTTCCTCCTCCTCCTCCTCCTCCTCCTGGACCCTCTGTGCCGGGCTCGCTGTGCATTGGGGGCCCCCATCGTGCCTTGTTCCAGGGGTCCTCCCCCCCTCCAAGACTGCTTCCGTTCCTGTGGGGGCACCTCTGTGGACTGGGGTGGTGTTGGGGTGGGGGTTGCTGCTGCCTGTGCCTTGCCCCTTGGCGGTGCCCCCCCTCGTCCCTCCCGTTGTTCCTCATGGTGTGTTCTGGGCGCCCCTGCCCCCCCTTCCCGACCTTTCCCTTGTGTGTGTGTGTGCCCGGGAGTGTGGTTGTGCTGTGTGTCTCGCTGCGGGTCCACTGTGTGTGTCGGCTGTCAGCCTGTTCTCCCTCTTCCCCCCTCCCTTCCTGTTTCCCTTGTGTGGGCGTTACCTTGTGTGCCTTGTGGCTTCGTTTGCCCTCAGGCGGCCATGTCTGTGTCCCGCCCCTGCCCGGTGCCTTGTGGGAGTTTTGCGCCCAGTGGGGGTTCAGCTGCACGTCTGTTGTGCTGCCGCGGCCTGCGATGGTTCGGCCCGGTTCCGGGCCATGGTCCCGTTCCTGGCACATCTGCTTGAGTCGTTTTTCCACCCCCGCACGTGGTTGCGCTGTTCACCCCCCCTGGGGGTTCTCTGCGGTGAACCGCCCGCCCGTAACGTCTGAAATCACCCAATGTGATTTGGCTTAAAAAAAAAAAGGCTAATGCAATTATAGGTCGTATTATCAGAAGTGTTTTTTGCAAGTTGCCAGAAGTAATAATTCCACGCTATTCAGCATTGGTCAGACCTCACCTGGAGTATTGTGTCCAGTTTGGGGTGCCTCATTTTGAGGACATTAACACATAGGAGTGGATTTAAAAGAGGACAAATATATGAAAAGGGGTCTGGAAAGCAAGTCTTATGAAGAAAGGTTGAAGGAACTGGGTATGTTTATCAAAGAGGAGATTAATGGGAGACACAATAGCAGTCTTCATATATCTAAAGGGCTTCCAGCAAGAAGATGGCAAAGAACTGTTCTTCATTGCTACAGAGGGCAGTACTAGAAACAGTGGGCTCATATTACACGCCCATAAGAGTCACACACTCCAGTGGTGATCAGTGGTGATCCAGCATGATCGTTTTATCATCTGACCATTTTGTATTTATTCCTATTTGCAATGATCAGATGAATAAATGATCACCCTATAGATTTTAATTAAATGCCAGAAGAAATTTCCTAACTGTAAGGGGTGTGCAGGAATGGAATAAGTTGCCTAAGGAGGTTGTAGATTCTCCACTGCTGGGGGTTTTCTAAAAGAGGGTGGACAGCTGTCTGTTAGGGATGTTGTAGCTGTAGTCATTGTGCATGGTTCAATTAGACAAACCTTAAGGTCCTTTCCAACTCAAATATTTTATTCTAAGGTTCTAATTGCCAGTCAACATTCACTCCCTCAGCAGTAGGTCACAGAAGGCAGCTTCCTAGCCATGCAAATCCTCCACCTCTCAAAATTCTTCAGACGCAGCTCCTTAGCCACACACATTTCCAGCGGCTCAGCTCCAACCGGCTATCCACAGTTCTTTAGTGGCTGTTGGACTCATAGAAAGCTCCCAGCCTAAGCTTCTCCACTCAATCTCCTTTCTTCATTGCGCTTTAACACACAACGGTTCTCCCCATTGGGTTGTGGTTTTTCCCCTTCAAATTTCTACTCCATTCCAAGCCACTGTGGTTCACCTGTCCTCTGGCTGGTTGCTTTCATCTTCATCCACCATCTTGTGCCTTGTTGTAGCCCCAGTGAACTATACAGAATTGTAGAAAAAATAGGTAGGGTAGATATTCTTACAGCTTCTAAATATGAGCAATTCTTGTTTATGCTAGAGTGATTTCAGACGTTACAGGCCTCCCTTTTACCACAGTCAATCCCCTGTGGTGGAGGAGGACCCGTAACATCTAAAGGGGTTCCCACCAGATATTCACACCAGTGAACCTCCAGCGGGAACCAGATTAACCACAGTTCCAGAGGTGAGGCTGGCCTCACCTCCAGAATCGTGGTTAGCGCAACCACGCTCTGGGATCGGTGGAAGGTAATGTCTGTTATCTCTGCCGGTCCGGATCGTGGCCCAGACCACTCTGCGGGATTGGGTGCACCAGCCGGATTGGCCACTGCACCTGCCCATCTCCCGGAGGGCGGGCGGCTGGGGGAGCAAGGGGGGCGGGGCTGTGCAGCTGCACGTCGCGCTGCATGGCCCCACCCCCTCCCCGATCCCCTATAGGAATCAGGCCGGCACGTCTAAAGCTCGGACGGCCTGATTCCTGTCCAGAATCCAAAACAGATCCCGGGCCATGGTTAGAGGGAGGCCCGGCACGTCTAAAATCACCCTTAGATGGAGGAAGTGGCTTCTTGTAGTGGAATAAATAGATCCCCTGGTATTCTCAATTTGACCCAATATTTTTGAGGCCTAGAATGTCCTCCCCAAAGAAGAGACATGTTCAGGAGTATTTAATTGTTTCCAGTTCAGCCTAAAAAAAGGTTTTAAAAACAACAACAACAGAAACAGATTTTTTTTTTGGAAAAAATGTATTTGTGCTATCATGCTTGTAAGAAAGGAAGAGAAGAAATTAATCTGCTTATTAGGACTGATGGCTCTTACATGAGTTTGTTTTAAAAAACATTTGATAAAAAATAAATAAATCTGCATTTGTTAGAACTCCACTTCTGAATTAAGCATATAGGATAATTATAGGTTTGGTTTGTGACAAAAGTATTATTTGTCTACATCAGCGTCTCCTCTCTTGTTATAATTCAATCCTTAAAGTGATCCTCAGAGGATTTTATGTTTAATTGTTTTCCCAAGCAAATGGTGTTATACAGTTTCAAGTGGCAGGTGGTTATAAGCTAATAAAACACAGAACTGCAAGTTTAAAAGCTTCATACAAAATTAAGTAAACAAATTTCATTAGGGTACCTAGGAGAGTAGCTAAAGTAACACCATTTTAAAATAAAGGCTGCGGAGCCAATCCTGATAAGAATGGGTATTTTCAGATGTTACAAGATCACAGTGAACCACGGTGAATACCCACCTGTGGTCACTGTGTCCCGAACGTCTGTTTGGCGGCCACCAGATGTTCTCCACGGTCAATACCCACAAGGGGTCAATTTGAACCACGCTTCCCGGGATAGCCGGGGGAATGTCCCGGGAAGCGTGGTCAAAGAGATCCCCAGTGGGGACCAAAAAAGAGTAACGTCTGGCCGGTTGCCACAGCCCGGGATCCCCGGCGGGATCCCAGGCCATGGCGCATCTGGCCCGACACGGCAGCTGCATTGGCCCCGCTGCCCACATGTTGCGCCGCGCGTCCCCGCCCCCTCCCAGATTCCCCGCCGGGATCCCCCCGGCACGTCTGATATGGTGTGACGGGGTGACCCCGGCAGGGAATGAATGGGTTGTTTTCGGTACGGGGCCAAGCGGCCCCGTAACGTCTGCAAACACCCAATGCCAGGCTGGTGAGTCTGACTTAAGAACCAGGAAAATTGTGGAAACAATAGTCCTAAGCAGAATCATCCAGCACATAAAAAGTTTATATGTTGGGGATGAGTCCAAGTGTGTTTGGTAAAGGTAAATCCCAACTCACGAGTCTGTTAGAATCTTTGGAGGCTATCAAGACACATTGGCCCTTTTACATGGACGGAGGTGGAGGGGGAGATGGGTATTTGGCCACAGTGGTTGGAGGTGGATGTGTGTCCGTTTAAATGGACACACACCCACCTCCACTCACCTTCACTCACGGAGCCTCTTTCAGTTTTCCAGAGGGCTCCGTGGTTGGAGATGAGTGTGCAATGAGTGGAGGTGAATGTTGTGCAAGAACGCGCACACACACACACACCATCCATCCCTCTCAGTGTTCACACAGGCGAACACCGAGCAGACACCCATCCCCCCCACCCACCGTGTATACGGACTAGTCCCACCCCTCCTCCTGAACACCGAGCGGGGTGGGTGGGTGAGATCCATATAAAAACAGCCATTGATAGTAAGAGTGTTCCATTCAATACCACTTTAAGAAAGCGCCTTTAACAAAATCCCTCACCAGGGGCTTATAAGAAAACAAAGTAATCATATGCAAGCCAGTATAGCACAGTAGATAAGGGGTCATTTTGGCCCACCACATTGAACCCTGGACCGATCAGACTGGCAGTCCATCAGACATGCTGGCCTGATCACTGTGGGGAATCCCAAATGGGGCGGGCTGAGCACCACGACATGTGGTCGTTTGGCCCCGCCCCCTGCGCTCCCTCAGCTGCCCATCCATGGGGAGACGGGCAGGTGCAGTGACCAATCAGGCCACTGCGCCTGATCCCATCCCGTGCTTGGGACCTGATTCCGGGATGGGGCTGGGTAACAGTAATTACCCATGGCCATTCCCAGCCCCATCCCGGATCGTGGCCAAATTCACCACGGTTCTGAGGATGGGGCCGGCACCATCCTCAGTACCATGGTTAGGTTTAACCCCCACCAGAGATTCACTGTGATGAACATCTGGCGGGACTCAAACAGACATGCACAGGATCACGACCACCATCCTGAATCCACTGTGATTCAGGGTGGTTGACTGTGATCTCATAACGTATGAAATTACCCAAGGTGTAAGACTTGGACTTGAGAAACCAGGATTCAAATCCTGCCTTAACCATGAGCCCAGTCTCTCTGTGGGTAATTTCAGACGTAACAGAACCACGGTCAACCACAGTGAATCCCCTGCAGTCGTCACTGGTCCCATTACGTCTGTTCTGCTTCCTGCCAGATGTTCACCACGGTGAATACCTGGTGGGAATCGGATTGACCACGGTTCTGGAGGTGAGGCTGGCCTCACCTCCGGAACCGTGGTTAGATTGGCCACGATCTGGGATGGGCCAAAAGTTACATCTGTAACATTGGCCCATCCTGGATCATGGCCCAGACCGCGATACGGGATCAGGTGCAGTGGCCGGATTGGCCGCTGTGCCCGCCTGTCTCCTGGAGGGCGGGCAGCCGGGGGAGCATGGGGGGGCAGGGCTGTGCAGCCGCACGTCACACCACGCAGCCCCACCACCTCCCTCATCCCCGGTGAGATCAGGTTGGCACGTCTAAAGGACGGACGGTCTGATTCCTGACCGGGATCCAAAATGGTTCCCGGTGCATGATTCAGCGTGGCGGGCCTCCAGGCCTTCCAGGAAATTATCTGGAAAAGATACTCATTTATTCAAGATAGTTGAGCCAAACATAATTTGAAAAGTTGCAGAAGGCTCACACAAAATTTGGTGACTGAGCAACACAATCACATGTTAAAAGACATTGTGAATAAGTGCAAAACTAAAAAAAAAACATTTGGAGAAAGTAATTTGAACTAATGTTCCAAATTAGCTGTTACCACTCAAGAATGATTTTGGAGTAACTGTGGAAAGTTCATTGGAAACATCTGATCAATGTGCTGCAGCCATCAAAAAGGCAAACAAAATTCAGACAATATCTTAATGCCACTATATGTATCTATGGTGTACACACATCTTGAATATTGTGTGTCGTGGTGGTTGCTCCATCTCTAGACAGACACAGAAGAATTGGAAAAGGTACAGAGAAAGACAAAAGAAATTATCTGGAAAATGGAGTAGCTTTCACATATAGAGACAGTAAAAAATGTAGGTCTCATAAGAACATAAGTAGTGCTGTTCTGGGTCAGACCAATGGTCCATCAAGCCCAGTATCCTGTCTCCAATAGTGACAAATCACTTTCACTTGGGAGAAGTAACCAACAGGTCAAAATGGGCAATCCATTCCCTGTTGTTCCAATCCCCAACAGTAAGAGGTTATGGTCCCAAAACCTAGTGGGCTAATAGCCATTAAGGGACCTATCCTCCAAGAACTTATCCAATCCCTTTAAAAAACTAGGTACACTACTAGCCATGACCAGTTCCTCTTCAGCTTTGAAAGCAGATGAATAGGTGACAATATGATGGAAGTCTCCCTGCCTGCTCACATCCACCTCGCCCCCTCCCTTCGTACCTTCAAATTCCTCCTCAAGACCCACCTCTTCCGCTCTGCTCTCCCCAACTCCTCGCTTCCCTCACCTAACTCCTGCTGATTAGGGCTGTAGCGGAATATCGCAGCGGTAGCTATTTCCGGCGGAAACAGTGTTTCCGCAATTAGTGGAACGGCATGGCAGAGGCTTTCATTCCGCGGTTTCATTCCGCGGTTCCGCGGTTCCGCTTATTTAATTCCGCAACTTAGTGGAATCGTGGAAACATTACATTTTCATGATTTCCGCAATTCCGCCAGCGCAAAAAAATAGCGGAATAGCGGTTTTCCGCGATTTCTGCAATTTTTCCACGATTTTTCTGCAATTCCGCGATTTTCAGAATTCCGGCGGAATTAGCGGAATATCCGCAGAAAAGTCGCGGTGTGGCGCGGGCAGTTCCGAAATGGCGGAACGGAATCGCGGCGCGGTAAAAGCTACTGCCGCATCAGCCCTACTGCTGATACCCTCCATCCAGTACAATCTGTTACCTGAGGCCTGTGTACTCATATCCTCACCACATGGACCAACCAGCCATCATTCTTGATGTAACCAAGCCAAGCGCATGCACCTGGGACCTCGCATCCTCGTGAATGTTACACTCCTTGTCTCTCCCTCTATTCCCCTTCCTTTGTTCCACGCCCCCCCACCCGTCTCTCAAATTGTAAACCTTAGTGCAGGGACCGTGTCTACTCAATTAATTTGTAAAGTGCCAGGTACATTGCTGGCACTATATAAATGCTTGCTATAATAATAATAATAATAATAATAATAATAATGTTTATAAAATTGTGAATATTTGGAGACAGTGAATAGGAATCTTTTATTTGTCCTGTCTCCTGATACCTGAACTAGGTGCCATAAGATGAAATTTACAGGTAGGAGGTTTCAAACTAATGCTGAAACTTGGTGTTCTAAATTACTTGATTTTTACAAAGTACTACCGAGGAATCAGCCCAGTACTCGGTCCAGTACTTGTTACTCAGGTAAATAATCAGATGGGCAACATACAGGGCTTTTCCTGCAACATATGGGGCTTTTCCTGACCCTATATAAGGGAACTCGTTACTTGCAAAATACTCGGTACTGAGTGTGATTTCAGACGTGACGAATCTGAGATTCACCATGCCTGAACCACACTCAAAAGCGGCCCGCGTTTGACTGGTGAACATCTGTTTGCTACCCGCCAGATGTTCACCACAGTCAAATGCGGGTCGCATTTGCATTCATCACACTTCTGGACTTGAGGACGCAAGCGGGTCCAGAAGTGTGGTGAATGGCCACCATGGCAGGGGTGACTGAATCGTAACGTCTGTTTACGTACCCCTGCTGCTGGTGGAATCCATTACCCCCCGACCGCGGTGGTGAGTGCGGCCGTGATTGACTGCTCTCGCTGCCGTCCAGTGGGGGAGGGACCGGTGCAGAATGCAGGGGGCAGGCCCGTGCGGCAGCACGTTGTGCTGTGCCACGTGGCCCCGCCCCCTCCATGATCCGCGGTTCCACAATTGACATTACAACGGGCCCCATTCACCACGGGTCGTGGTTTGCTGGTCCCCACAGTCCGGGGAGCAGCAACGCATATCTGTTGGCGCGCCCCTTCACCCCAGGCCGTAATCCGAACCACCCCACAGCTCGTGGTGAATGGGGCCCGCCATAACGTCTGAAATCACCCTGAGTTTTATTTTTTCCATGTATTTTACCAAGTATCAAATATTCACCCAAGTTACCGAGGACTGGTCGAACACTCAGAGCTGATCCTCAGAAACTCGGAAATACTTGCAAAATTTGCTTTTACTATTCAGTGCAGCTCTGTGGAAACCATCACCTGGGATGCTCCAAAGGCCAGTAATATAATGGGGTTCAAAAATGCCCATTCAAAAATTCCATTCAAAAATACCCATTCAAAAGTTCCTGAACATCTGGGGCTGCTGGTAGGTGGTGGAGATGGAGAGGGGCTGGATCAGTCTCTAATTGTCCCATGGATTCTCATTCACTGGAACAACTGATGCTAGCTACTCTCAGAGACAGAAGTGTAGAGGTCAGATGGACTATTTGTCTGATATCTGGCAGCATCTATGTTTTTATTTTGCATTTACAGTATATAGTCCTCATTAATTATTATTATTATTATAATTAGTAGTAGTAGTAGTAGTACTACTACTACTACTACTACTATTTGTATGTAATTCATGCAACTCTGGGCATCTCATATTAATAAAATACAAATAAAGCACAAATAAAACCTCATCCCAACACACCCACTCTGAAGCCTCTCAAACACAAGGGTACCAAATCCCAATCTACTCCCTTGTCTCACGTAAGAGAGACCCCATTCTGATCCCTTTCTTAATCAATCAAGACCATACACTCCCTAATGCTCTTTGGTATCACCACAAGGTGGTACCATGCCATGGGTAGCCACTGATGCACTCTCCATCCTCCCTGTACCCCAAGCTCACAGCTTGGGCTTCATCTTCGACTCGCACCTTACCTTCAAACCCCACATTGACTCTGTTGACAAATCCTGCCGCTTCTCCCTCCAAAAACATTGCCAAGATCCTCCCTTTTCTGTCTGTCTCCTCTGCCACAACTCTCATCCACACCCTAGTTATCTCACACCTTGACTATTGTAACCTCCTCCTCGCTGGCCTTCCCCACTGTCACCTTTCTTCCCTTATCTCTGTTCAAAACTCTGCTGCCAGGATCATCCACCTACAAAGCCCTTCACAACCTCGCTCCCCCCTACCTCTCTGCCCTGATCTCCCTCCAAACCCCTACTCGAGCACTCCACTCCTCCTCCGTCCCCTCCTTCACTCTCCCACACCTCCCCTGCTCCACCAACCACCTTCATCCCTTCTCCCTCAGTGGCCCGCATGCCTGGAACTCCCTCCCTGCCCTCTTCCGCCTTGCCCCTACCCTCCACATCTTCAAGTCCCTCCTCAAATCCCACCTCTTCCGCTCCGCACTTCCGAACTCCTGCTAAGCATCCCCACCCATGATTATCCCCCATCTGTTATCTGCAAACTCCCAATTTATTGTAACCTAGCCAAGAACGTGTACCTGAGCTTTCGCATCCTCATGAATGTCTCATCCCTTGTCAATCAATCAATCAATCAATCAAGTTTTTTGGCATTCGGCTTTCACCCTAGCCAGAGTAAAGTAAGTATGACAATATAATAAATAAGGGATAAAATATAAGATAGACACCACTTGCTAATGATAGCAAGTCATTACAAATAGTACTATATAGGTAACAAACATAACGAACAATTTCTACAACCAAAAATAAAACAATGTACCCTGCAGAAAGGAAGTTACCAATTCCATAAGTCCAATAGATCCATACTTAAAGCTGAGTCAAGGTCCTTACATTGTTGTTCCCAAGAGGGAACGAATAACAGCAATATGTGATTAGTACATACAAGAATCAACTGGTGCTGTCAAGAACCACCAAAATCCCAGAACCGAGAGATCTAGCACTTGATTATCCAGCCTCCAGTTGTTTCCATTTTTTGAGGGCCAGCCACTGAAAAAATGCCCTCCAGAGTAGTTAGAGAGAGAAGATGAATATAAGCTTGGTCCAACCCCGGGGGATTTGACTCACTCCATAGGGATGTGAGCCATACCTCTCTCAGGCTAGAATAGTAGGGGCAAATCATTAGGAAATGCTCAATGGATTCCATGGCATCCATGCTACAAGAGCATTTCCGCATTTCGTAAGACACATTCGCATATCACCTCTCTTCTGCCGCCGCCTGAATCATTTGGAACTGCAACAAAGTATAGCATCTCCTCAGGTTTCTATTTGAGAGACTGTCCAAAAAGTGCTCGTAAGAACTAGTTGATTTAGTTTGGATCAGCCTCGGGGCCACTTTCCAGGCAGCCAGGGCTGCGAGATCTTCCTGGTGAGATATGTCCTGTAGCCTGGTCCAAACCTCATGATTAATTGCTATGAGGGGTTTGTTAAAAAAAAATACTAAACGAGAAACCACACTCAGCTAGTATTGAGCTCAAGTATTTCAGCTATGGGTATAGCCCTGGGCCCCCCACACATTAGCTCCTCGCTCAGGGCTTGATAGACCAAATAATCCTCAGGTTGCAATAGCAATCTGGTCCAATAACGTACCAGATTTGCTTTAGCTGTACCCTGTAGGGAAACCAGACCCTTCTCTGCCCTCAGAACTGGGGCAGGGACGGACTTCCCCACCTGGAGCAATAATCTGAGGAAGGAATTTTGCACCCTTTCTAGTTCTAAAAAGTTAGGAAAAGGAACTATATCCAAACTGAAGGTTGCTGCCGACGGCACCTTTGACCTGTATACTTGGACGATAGCAGAAACAGTCACCCCACATGATAAGCGGGTGGCCCTACTCACAGCCCGAGAAACTGCAAGGGCTTTGGAGGCTCTCCTTCGCACATGGTGATGCCACTTTGGAAAAAGTTATTCCCAAATAGGTAAACTGTTTAATGACCTCAAGGGGATTTTGATTGATTGCCCATTTTATCTTAGATTTCCGTCTGCCGATCATCATGACCTTTGATTTTTGGGTGTTTATTTCCAGTTCATTAGACTGGCAATAGGCCTCAAGTTTCCCCAGTAGCCACTTGAGCCCTAATTCAGTTTGGGAACAGAGAACCAAATCATCTGCAAATGCAGAACACAAATGTGATTATCCCCAACTTTGGGAGCATGGGCTGTATCCCCCTTAAGGTCCCTTACAAGATTAGAAATATAAATATTAAATAACAATGGCGCCAGGACACAAGCCTGGCGAACTCCTTTCTTAATGGGGATATTATCACACGCAGGATAAACTGGGCCAACTTTGAGGCCAGCTTTGTTGTTAGAATAAAACTGCAAAATAAGAGCTAGCAAATTGCCTTCGATCTCTAACACTCTCAATTTTTGCCAGAGCCTAGATCTCAAAATAGAGTCAAAAGCCTTAGACAAGTCCATAAAGGACAGGAACAAACGGCCCCGTTTAATTTTATGATACTTATGAATTACATGTTCCAGGAGAAAGCAGCAGTCAGTAGTGGATTTGCCCCTTCTAAAGTCAAACTGCTCCTGAGGAAGCATGGACTCCCTTTCCACCCATTGCTCCAGATGTTTGAGCAGACCCCTGGTGAATAATTTGCCACAAATTGATAAGAGGCTGATCGGCCTGTAGCAAGATGAATCACTGCTAGCACCCTTCTTGGGAATAGGCACAATCCAGCTCTGTGTCCAAGCCATTGGAATCCTACCTCCATTACAGATGCTAGCAAAAAGCTTTGCTAGCACCTGGGTCCACCACTTAGGAGCCGCCTTGAGCATCTCTGCATTGATGTTATCTGGGCCGGTGGCCCTATTGGCTTTCAGTGCAAAGATGGATTCCTCTATCTTTTCCAGATCATATACACTAAAAAGGTCCCCACAGGGATCCAAATTGCACCCAGCCAGTTCAGCCCCACCTTGCTGGGAGAGGGGGGCTGAAACTGGTTCGTCAGTGCTAACATAAAGCTTAGTGAAAAAAAGTTCCCAAATTGCCTTGGGGATTATACTACAGGTCGTTAAAGTCTTTGGTTTAAGAATATAATTTAGCAGCTGTCAAAAGCGGCTGGAGTCGCCTATTCGTTGCACTATCGCCATTTCAGCTCATATCTTGTAATAGGCAGCTCTTTTTTGCTTCAGGCGTTGCATGTAAAAGGTTTTAAGCTGGAGATACTGGTCTTGGGCAGAATCACATGCATTCCTAATCCATCCCAGCCTAAAAGCTAACAATCGCTTTTTTAGGTCACGACATTCCTTGTCGAACCATTTACAATTATGCTTCTACCTGAGATTATTGGCCTGAGTAAAAAAGGTTGCTTGGAATTCACCAATAAGATCCTCGTACACATGAATAATGACCTCATTATCATAAGAAAAATATATTTTTGCATATAGACCCGACAGGAGGTCTGAGTTGCAGAGTTCCTGGACCTTGCAGACCAGGGATAAAGGCAGCCAACACTTGCCATATTTAAGCTCCTCCCTATCCCCCACCAAATGATTCGTTGCCTTAGCTACCTTGACTAAACTATTATAATCAATACAGACACTAAGCAGCGGGCATCCTTGTCTCTCCCTCTGTTTTCCCCTTCCCTGTCTCCCCTCCCCCTGTCTTTAGAGTGTAAGCTCTTGAACAGGGACCATGTCTATCTTGTTCTTTGTAAGCACCAGGTACATCACTGGCGCTATGTAAATGCTAATGCTAATGCTAATGCTAATAAATATTAATAATATTAATAATAATAATAATAATAACAATAATAATAATAATAGACCAGACTGGTTTATAAGGGCTGGAAGGGTTCTTCTGAGTTGAGATGTATTCATTCTAGCGACTGAGCTGGGGCATGCTCCTCCCCATTCACCTCAGTTAGAAGTGAACCTTAGAGGCCCAGGCCCATTGGACTTTGAACTCTGCCATTTGAAGCCTTTCCCTACTATCAGCTAGCTGAGAGGAAAATATCCTAGACATTTGAAAACTTTGTCAAAAGGTTATAATCATTTCTCTTTGCTGCAGAAATTTCTCTTCATACACAGACAACATTAGAAGGTCTTCCCCACAAAGAATTAGTCTGCAAAGTAGGGATAGGAAGATCGGAATCATATCAATATGATATGATTCTATTTTAGATTATATCGTACTGATCCAATTAATCCAAATCGATGGGGGATCCAATTTTTCATCACGTCACCCATCGCATCCCACAGTGAGGATCTATATAGCTCCTTGGAGAAGCGCTGATGCCACTCCAAGGAGCTTTCAGCTTGTATGCTGCCTCCCCTGGCCAGTGTCCAACTCCCCCAGACCCCGGCTTAACACAGTAGCAGACGTTGGAGCCTAGGAAAAAAGGTAATTAAATTGACTACCCCCCTCTCCCTCCCCACCCCCACCAAGCACCAGCTCTGAAACCCAAGGCTCCTGTTGCAGCAAGCACAGTGGCAGGCAGCCAATGGCAGGGGTCCTGAGAGGCAGTTAGCCTCCTTCCCCACCCATGTGTGGCCCCTCTACACCCAGCTCAGTCTTCCCTGGACTCCTGCACAATACCCGGGGCAGACAGGGTTCCAAGGGAGGCAGAGCTGGGGGCAGACATATGGATTTAGATTGTATTACTTGAAATCAGAACTGATTCCAAACAATATGATCTAAAATCCAAATTGATATCAGGTGGGTCCGATTTTGAACCAATTCCAATTTTCAATGTGATTTCCCAACCATACTGAAAAGTCTGTGATGTGGAGACTTCCAGCACTGCAGTGTTTAGGTGCCTGAAAGTCCTATAAGCAGAGGCTGAGATCTGTCAACAGCTTACTCTGGAGTAGTGTCACTGAAGCCTGGAGCAAGTTGCTTGTGGACCACAGCCAGAGATTTTACCTTACACTACATCTTCTGAACTACCTCTGCAATGGAGAAGGGGGACTCCACCCTACACAAAATATGAAAATGTGTGTCCCCTTTCTCCACCTGCCTCTGAACCCCTCAAGCTGGGGGCTTAGACTGGTGTAGTGCATTCCCAGTGACCCACCCTGATCATGAGGTGTGGCAGTGCATTCTGCCCAGCTGCAGCTCCTGAACAGTCTTCAAGGGCAGCCGCACATAGAATGCATTGCAGTAATGTGGCCTCAAGGTTATGAAAGCATGGATGATAGTGACCAGGCATGAATCTGAAAGAAAAGGTCACAACCTTCTTACTAGGGATGGGCGAACGCGGTTCGGAAGTTTGGAGTTTGGCCCGAACTCAGCCTGTTCAGACAACTGAACGTGAACATGAACCCGAACACGAACATACTGAACAGAACCGAACACCGAACGGCAAAATGGCCGAAGAGTTCGGTCAGTTTGGATCGCGTTCGGGTGAGTTCGGGTGGCAAAAAAAGGTTCCCTGTAAGGTGACAGGGAGGGGTAGTACTAGTCACTGAGGAGCAGACTCCCAGGCACCAGGGGTGGAGAGGCTTGCAAGAAATGAAACTATCTGCCTCCCCCCTTCCCAACACCTTCTGAGCTAGTCACTCTTCCTGAACAGCAGGCGTTGAGTAGGATTATTAGATTGCTTTAAGTTTCATTTCAGTTTTGTACTGAAATGAAACTTAAACCTTAAACTGAAACCTTGTGTTTGTGATTCCCCCTGCATCCCATATAGAGACCGATATATATATATATATATATAGAGAGAGAGAGAGAGATAGGTTAGGGATAGTAGTTGTAGGAGCTAGCTTAGTGATAGAGATAGCGTTAGTGATTTAGTTTTAGTGTTTGTAGGAGTAGGCCTGTGTACTTATTAGATAATCCATTTAGTTCATAGCATTTAGAATAGTTAATAGCAGTTAGATTTAGTGTAGATAGATAGATATAATATTAGATAAAATAAATAAATAAATAAAGCCATATAAAAACAAAAAACAAATAAAAAACAAAAGAAAACCATATAGAACCCAATAAAAAACCAAAAAACCATATCAAAAACAAAAAAAACACCCATAACATTTCCCGAATGGCCGAACCAAATGGCCAAACGGCCAAACAGAACAGCCGAACCAAACGGTCAAACCCGAACCCGGCGAACTAACCGAACAGACGAACCGAACGGACGAACTGAACGCAGCCAAACCGAACAGCCGAACCGAACGGACGAAGCAAATGCAGTCGAACCAAACGGCCGAACCCGAACCGCGATCTCTTCGCCCATCCCTACTTCTTACTAGATGGAGTTGGTGGAAAGCAGTCCTGGCCACTGCTACATCCTGATGTTCCAGGCACAACAAGGGATCTAGGAGCACCCCAAGACTGTGAACCTTAGTAACCAGAGTGGGCTGAACCCCATCAATGATGGTGTGCCTATCCCACCCCCCAGGTCAAAGGACTGACTAACTATCATCACTTCAGTCTTGTCTGAATTCAACTGCAATTGGCTGACCTTCATCCAGTCCCCAGTGGCAGCCATGAACTGAATAAGCAAAGAAAGCAGGACCTTGGGTACTGGGGGTGGCAGAGGAAGGACATGTACTGCCCCACACCCCTTGGTCCTGGGAGCTTGGGGGTGGGGGCAGGGGAGGACCTATGCTGGCACAGAAGGGAATGGTTATTTGGTTCATGGGGCATTTTCAAAATTGCAGTGCAGTCCCCAGGCACCAAAAGGTTCCTGACCTCTGATCTACCCCAGTCTCTGGATCATGTAATTCACTAGAATGTAATAATAATAATAATAATAATAATTTTATTTATATAGCGCCCCCTGCCTTGCATGACATTCTGAGCATTTCACAGAATATAAAACAATATGAAAGTATACAAATATTAAACAATTCAAAACAATTTAAAACAGTAATAAAATACTTTAAGATAGGGGAAAGAAAAAGGGAGAAGAGAAGACAGAGTACAATTAAGGGAACCTAAAAGCACCTGGAAAATAAATATGTTTTCAGGTGCTTTTTGAAGGTAAGGAGGGAGGATCTGAGACAAACATCTAGAGGGAGGGAGTTCCACAGTGAGGGGTCCACCTTAGCAAAAGTGCAATCAACTGCCAACTTAAGGCACAATGTAAAGTAGTAGATCTCTCTCTATCTAAACATCTACTTACTTATCTACTTACACCAATCCATGAGGTCTGATCTATTAGCAGGAATTTTGGTGCCTTTTTTTAAAAAAAATCAAAAATCTTTGTTTCAAGCAACAAAGTGGGAAAATGGTTGCTGTGAAATTATTAATGCATGTGCAATATGTCACTCAGTCCATTGTTTGCACACCTGACATCAGGTATGAAAGATACCACGCAGGGTGGAAACTGACATTACAGAGGACAGCTGTGGCCCGCTTTGGCTCGGGCCTCACCTACACGTATGTGCAGATGCCGCTAGACGTTGGTCCGGGATTGCCCTAGGCCGTGTTGGCGGTAGTCTGGGATGTGCCTTCAGCCCGATTCTGGGCACATATCCTGGGCCAAGGCCCACCTGATCAGGTCAAAGCAGGTCACAGTGGGATACCATGTCTGTTGCCACCAGCAGACATAGCCCAGATCAAGCTCTATCATCTCCAGTCACCATAGCTTGCTGTCACTGACCCGATCCAGACCATGTCCAACATGTCTTCCCATCCCGACCCAAGTCAGGTTGCTGCGGTTAAGTGTGTTTTTACCCGCAATTAAGGAAGAGGCAGAATGTTCATTTTAAGTATGATTTACAGAAGTATATCAGAACATGCTTAACATATATTTTCCTTTTTCTGGCTCATAATCCTAGATTGAAACAGTTTCAGAAAGAGCGTTGTTATTGTTGTTGTTTTCTGGTTGCCGGCAATTTGTAGCAAGGTGGTCATGATACCTGTCAATATCTGACAGGAGTGCTTGTGCTTGCCATTGTGTGTTATGGTTGCAATCTGCAATTTCCACCACTGGCGTCCATTATTTAAATGAGACAAATTGGCTACTGTCAGGACTCATGATCCAAGTGACATAATGATTCTGAATGACCTATGATAAATATTAAAACCTGCATTGAAACTCCAGTTGTGAATGAAATGGTTTAACCAGTTAAGGCAACAAGATATCTGTGTATAAACCAAGAATTGAGACATTATGCTAGGTTTTACTAAAGTGCAAATGAATTTTGTAAAATTATGCCTTGCAGACAGGAGTCAGTAAATGTAAATATAACAATTTTAAACAGATAAAATTGATTTTGATTACACTAATAGAGGACAATACTGCTGCTACTCCAGTATCTTTTTCTCATATGTTCACTTTTTTGTGTAGGCTATAGAATTCCTAAAACATAAGAGATGGATGACATGCATGAAAGATGACTTTTAAAATAAATAAATAAATAAATAAATACCGAAAGGAATTTAAGATGATGAAGATGGCTGCTGGTAGAGATTGGTAGATGACTTAGCCATTTTAATTGGCATTAGGCTGATTATGTTGTGCCTTGGAAGACTGCATTACATCTAGATGTGTAACTGAACATTGGAAATTTTTAAGAAGCTTTTGGAAAAGCTTACTTTTTCTCTGTCAGCAAAAGGAAGATGTCAACTGCATAAGAGTCTGTTTTCACATCCTAGTAATTATTTACATCCCAAAGGTGCAGTTTTAAATTTAATACAAGATTTTATATGTACCAAATCAATTATTACATAAAAATGGAAAATGATGGCATAAAGCTATTTCAGAAATAATTTAATGGTCTCATAAAAATATGCAAGGAATTAAACTGTATTATAGCATACAGGGGGAAAAATAATTCTCTGTATAAACACACATAGATTTTTTAAAAAGCAATTAAAACACAAAGAAACTTCATATGGTTAATCAATTACATTTTGCATATAGGTATGATCTGAGTTCTAATACCAAACAAATTAATATGCAAAGAAGAGAATAAAGCTACACCAACTGTATGCAGTCCTCAGCCATTTAAGTCAATGGAAATTGACTTCAATAAGAACAGGATGACGCCTACTGAAATTAATTTACGTAGCCACCAAGCAACAATATTCAGTACTTTTCTCTGGTTTATATACATATTACATTTTAATAATTTATGTGTGCAGTACCTTGACTGGGAGGTAGGGGGAGTCCCCAGTTCAAGTCTTACTTTAGCCAGAAACTCACTGGTTGACCTTGGGCAAGTTACAGCATTCTGTCAGCCTAACCTACCTCAGAGGGTTGTTGTCAAGATTAAAAGTTGTGTTAATTAGTTCCATGTGAAGCCCTCCGAATGCCACAGCAAGGGGGCGCTATATAAGAAAGAAAGAAAGAAAGAAAGAAAGTTTTGGTTTCTGATCACAATTTTTGTTGAATACCAGAAAGTTTTTGTTTTCTTTTCTGATCCTTCTTTTGTACTTTAAATGTTAATTATTTTGCCTCTTTTCTTTGCCTCAAGTCTTTGTATGTTCTTGCTCTAACTAAAACATGGACCTGTGTGTTTGTTTATAAATGAGACAACGGGTGATTTCAGATGTTACGGCCGGCAGCATTGACCCAGGTGGGGATGAAGGGGTGCGCCAACAGACGTTCGCCCCTTTGCCCCCAGCCGTGGGGACCACCGAACCACGGCCCAGGGTCAATGCTGCCAGCCATAACGTCTGTTGTGCAACACACACACACCCCAGAGGGGGCGGGACAGTGCAACGCAGTGTGCGGCCGCACGGTCCTGCCCCCTGTCCTCCCCGGCCATCAGTCGTCCCCGAGACAGGCAGCTGCAGCAGCCTATCTGGCCGCTGCCACTGCCCGCCGCCAGGGCTCCGGAACGCGGTGAAGGTAAGGTAACAGACGTTACTTTTCCTTCACCGCGTTCCGGATTCCCCCTAACCACGCTTCATTCGCCGCCGTGGTGTGGGAGAATAAAGTGTGGTTAGGTTCACCGCGGGGGGTGGCTGACTGAGGTGAACATCTGGATGCACGCAAATAGATGTTCACCTCTGTTCACCACCCCCCGCGGTTGACTGAGGTTGACGGAGGTGATTTCTGACAACGTAACGTCTGAAATCACCCAAGGGGAGGTAGTAACCCTACACGTAACACTGATTAAATCGAATGTCCACATGGCCCCAGAACACTCATGAGCTCCGGATTAGTGTTTCATGTGAGGAAGTCAATGGGATTTCCAGCCCCACTTTAAATGCAGATTTGGTGTTCAGATTTGATCTGAACTTTAAATCTGCATTTAAAGAGGGGCTGGAACTTCCATTGACTCCTTCACACATAACGCTAATCTGGGGTTCCTTATACTTGTTCTGGGGTCCCACAGATAGCCAATTTAATCAGCATTACATGTGAGACCACCCTGTGATTATTCTGTGAAGCCATCAATCACATGTTTTAGCATGTAGACCTAATAAACAGGCAGTCCTTGGCGCGCATTTCATGTGCCTTCAGCAGCTACCATTAGTAGCGTCACTTAGCACTTTCCCTCTCACCGGCCCTAGCTCTGATGGATAGGAGCTTTTCATCAGAAGCAGCACTAGCATGCTATCTCAACTCAGAGGCTGCTGCTAGAGGAGAGAGTGATTGTGCTCTCAAAGATAACAGGAAGCTGCTAGAGAAGACAGCAAGGAAGGGTGTGTGGGAAGCACCTTCTCCAGAGGATCTGCAACTACACTCCTCTCCATTTGGGAAAGGAACCAAGGGAAAGAAGGGTAGGTCGAGCTGCAAGGCTCCTCCAGAGGATCCACAGGGCTCTTGCTCTCCATTTGGGAAAGGAACTGAGGGGACCGAGGGAGGGGTGAGAGGCTGCTCTGGAGGATTCATGGGGCTCATGAGCTACATTTAGGAAAGGAACAGATGGAAGTGCAGGAGCACCGTGCATCCTCCAGAGGAGTCTCACCCCTCCCTCCCTCATTCCCCTCTTTTCCTTTCCCAAATTGAGAGAACAGTGTGGGCGCAGATACTCTGGAGAAGGTCCTTCCTACACCTCTGCCTCGCTCTCTCATCTCACAGCTTCCTTTCAGCAGTGAGAGTGCAATCACTCTCTCCTCTATCAGCCACCTCTCCAGTCAGAGAGTGCTATCACCCTTTCCTCTAGCAGCCGCCTCTCTACTCTACAGTGCTGGTGGACCTGAATGCGGGTGAGGCTGCACACAACCTAATTAACAAGACGTGGTCATGTGGGCATGCATTAGTACACACTGGCCTACATGGTGGGCCCACTGGAGGTGATTTCAGATGTTATGTTTGTGACAGTCACCACAGTCAACCGCAGTCAAACGTGGGTGGTGGTGAAAGAGCCGTGCATGTCTGTTGGCCCGCATCCAGATGTTCACTACAGTCAAACACGGGTTGGGGTGAACCAAACCATGCTTCGTGATGTCAGGGCGGGAGGAGGTCAAGAAGTGTGGTGAATGCTCACAATGGCAGGGGTGAATAAAAAGTAATGTCTGAAGGGAAAACGTGGTGATGGCATGCAGCATCGCTGCTAGGCAACGAACAACAAGCGGCACATGGAGGGATAGTTAAAGGGCAGGCAGCAGTAGGGGAATTATTATTATTATTAACAAACATTTATATAGCACCAGAAGTGTACCTGGCACTTTACAAAGTAATAAAATAGACACGGTCCCTGCCCCTAGGGCTTACAATCTGAGAGACAGGAGCTGGGGGAGAGACTTAGGAAGGGGAACAGAGGGAGAGACAAGGGGTCTAACATTCATGAAGATGCGAGGTCTCAAGTGCACGTACTTGGCTTGGTTACGATGAGAATGACAGCAGGCAGGTCCATGTTGCAAGGATAAGGGTAAACCGATCGTAGGTATAGGAATAGTGGCTCAGCAGGATAAAGAGTCAGACAGAGCAGAGCGAAAGAGGTGAGTTTTAAGGAGAGATTTGAAGGTATGAAGGGAGGGGGCAAGGCGGATGTGGACAGGGAGGGAGTTCCAGGCATGGGGGGCAGCAAGTGAGAAGGGACGAAGGCGCTTAGGGGAGCAGGGAAGGCGTGGAAGGGTGAGAGAAGGGACAGAGGAGGAGCGAAGTGCACGGGCTGGAGTATGGAGGGCGATAAGTGCAGAGAGGTAGGGGGGAGCAAGGTTGTGAAGAGCTTTATAGGTGAAGACTAGGAGCTTGTGCAGGATTCGTTCAGGAAGGGGAAGCCAGTGAAGCGAAGAGAGGAGGGGCTGCACATGGTCGAAGCGACTGGCGAGGTAGATGACCCTGGCAGCAGAGTTTTGGACAGAGATGAGGGGAGAAAGGTGAGACCGGGGAAGGCCAGTGAGAAGGAGGTTACAGTAATCGAGGCGAGAGATGACCAGAGCATGAACAAGAGTTTTGGCAGACGAGACAGAGAGAAAAGGGCGAATCTTAGCAATGTTATGGAGGGAGAAGCGACAGGATTTAGCAACAGAGTCAATGTAGGGTTTAAAAGAAAGGGCTGAGTCAAAGATGAAGCCTAGGCTACGGGCTTGGGGGACAGGCAGGATGGTGACTCCATCAATAGTTATTGACAGTGAGGAAGGAGAGGAAGGATGAGGGGGGAAGATAAGGAGTTCAGTTTTAGCCATGTTGAGTTTGAGTTGACGTTGAGACATCCAGGTAGAGATGTCAGAGAGACAGTTGATGAGACGAGCTTGAACAGAGGGAGAGAGAGAGGGAGTAGAGAGATAGAGTTGAGTGTCATCAGCATAGAGGTGGTATTGGAAGCCATGGGAGGCAATGAGTTTGCCTAAGGATGAGGTATAGATCGAGAAGAGGAGAGGGCCAAGAACAGAGCCTTGAGGAACACCAACTGAGAGGGGGAAGGAGGAGGAGGTGGAGTTGGAGAGAGACACATTAAAGGAGCGGTCAGAGAGGTAGGAGGAGAACCAGTTATGGACAGAGCCACAAAAGCCAAGGGAGTGAAGGGAATCCAGCAAGAGTGAGTGGTCAACAGTATCGAAGGCAGCAGAGAGATCAAGGAGGACAAGAATGGAATAGAGACGTTTAGATTTAGCCACCAGAAGATCGTTGGTGATCTTAGCGAGAGCAGTTTCAGTAGAATGAAGGGGGCGGAAGCCAGATTGGAGGGGGTCAAGGGAGGAGTTGGAGGATAGGAAGTCAAGGCAGCGGGAGTAGACAACACGTTCAAGCAGCTTGGAAGCAAAAGGAAGGAGTGAGACAGGACGATAGCTAGAAGGGTCAGAGGGGTCAAGAGTGGACTTTTTGAGAATAGGAGAGACTGTGGCATGTTTGAAGGCAGAAGGGAAAGAGCCAGTAGAGAGGGAGAGGTTGATGATGTGCAGGAAGGAAGGGGCGACAGTGGGAGTAATGGAGGTGAGGAGGCGGGAAGGAATGGGATCAAGGGGGCAAGTGGAAGGGTTGGAGGAGGAGAGCAGAGAGGAGATTTCCTTAAGGGAGGCAGGGGAGAAGGAGGACATGAGAGAAGGAGGGGGAGGAGGGAGAGGGGTGGGAGTGGGAAGAGAGGAGTGGGAAGCGATGTCGAGGCGGATCTTGTCTATCTTGGAGGTGAAGAAGGAGGCAAGATCCTGAGCAGAAAGGGAAGAAGGAGGGGGAGGACAGGGAGGCTTGAGGAGGGAGTCAAAGGTAGAGAACAGGCGGCGAGGGTCCCGAGAACAGGACTCAATGCGGGAGGCATAGTAGTGTTGTCTAGCAAGGGAGATAGCAGAAGTAAGGGTGGAGAGACAGAATTTGAAGTGAAGGAAGTCAGCGTGAGAATGGGATTTGCGCCAGAGTCGTTCAGCAGCACGAGTGCAAGAACGGAGGTGGCGGATACTAGGGGTGAGCCAAGGACGGGGGTTGTGGGAGAAGGCAGGGCGGGAAGAGAGAGGGGCATGGGAGTCAAGTGTGGAGGAGAGAGAGGCGTTGAGAGCAGAGACAGCGGAGTCAGGGGAGGAGGAAGAGAAGACTGTAGGAAGAAGGGGAGAGAGAGAGGAGGCAAAGTCCAGGGGATCAATAGCTTGAAGGTCACGGAAGGGGCGTAGAGAAGGGGAAGAGGAGGGGGGACAGTGGGAAATGTTGAAAGAGGCAAGGAAGTGGTCTGATATAGGATGAGGATCGAAGGAGAGATCAGCGACAGAGCAGTTTCTAGAGAGGACAAGATCAAGAGAATGGCCATTAGTATGGGTGGGGGAGTTGGTCCAAAGGTGGAGGTTGAAGGAGGAGGCTAGGGAGAGGAAGCGAGAGACTGAGGGCTGAGATGGGTCATCAACATGAATGTTGAAGTCACCAAGGATGAGAGTGGGGATATCAACAGAGAGGAAGAAAGTGAGCCAGGACTCAAAGTCAGAAAGAAAGGAAGAGAGAGGACCAGGGGGACGGTAGATGACAGCAACACGTAGATGGAGGGGGGAGTAGAGGCGCACGGAGTGAGCCTCAAAGGTATGGAAGGAGAGAGAGGGGGGAGGAGAAATTGGTTGGAACTGACAGGATTTAGCAAGAAGGAGGCCCACCCCACCACCCCGTCCTTCAGGGCGGGGTTGGTGAGAGAAGGAGAGACCCCCACAGGAGAGGGTAGCAGGCGTGACAGAGTCCGAGGGAGTGATCCAAGTTTCAGTAAGGGCAAGGAGCTGGAGGGAGCGAGAGAGGAAAAGATCATGGATATAGGGAGCTTTACTGATAGATGAGCGACAGTTCCAGAGGGAGCAGAAAAATGGTAGTTGATGAGGGGGGAGGCAAGGAATAGGGATAAGATTGGGAGAAGGGGAGCATCGAGGAAGGCTAGAGACAGGAGTGGAAGTGGAGCAATGAGAGAAGGTAGCCAAGGGAGAAAAGGATGTATGGGGGAGGTTAGAGAGTGGTGATCGGTTGCGGGGAGGAAGAAGCGGGGAGGAGAAAAGTAGAGGGAGAAAAAGATGGACAGGAAGAGGAGAAGGAGAGGAGGGAAAGAAAAGGTGAGAAAATAGGGAATGTGGCGGAGCAGTCGATGGAGATGAGGGTGGAGGAAACTGACCGGAGGATGGAGCAGGAGGGCCAGGAGGAGGTGCAGCAGCAGCAGCAGGAGGGAGAAGCCAGCCCAGCAGGGGACACCACACAGGGCCACCTCGGAAGAAGGTAGGGGGTGCAGCTGAGAGCGGGTGGGTCGGAGCCAGGGAGGGAGGGACCACAGCCACCAGGAGCCTAACCAGCAGCCCCCATCATCCCCCCCAAACAGACCAGCAAGAGGGCACGCGCCCCGGAGGAAGCCGAGGCCAGAGGGAGCCAGGGCCAGGTGGTGGTAGCCGCGGAGGAGGAAGAGGCAGCGGAGGGGCTGGCACCCAGGTGGCAGTACCACAGGGGAGGGGTCAGGGAGGGCTCCGGGAGACCCATGACCTCATTGACATCTTGGCGACACACGAGATGCAGGGCGAGCTGGCAGACAATGCCAGAAATGAACAGGTGTTTGCCCAGATAGCCACGGAGATGGGGGAGGCCAGATATGACAGAACACCCACACAGGGCTAGACAAAAATAAAAGAACTGAAAATGGGGTTCAAGTACATCATGGACAACAACCAGCGCTCTGGGTGGGCGACACGTGCCTCCCCCTACATGGACGTGCTGAGCCGGGTGCTGCACCGCAAGGGCTCCATAGTGGCCCGGTGCCTGGTAGGAGGGGGCACCCAGGAGGAGCGACCCGCAGAGGAGGAACACCCTCCCCCTTGCAGATGGAGATCCCTGAGCAAGCCCCAGCACAGGGACCTTGGGCACACGCGGACGACACCCCCCCAGCCCTACTTCCAGTGAGGGCACACACGCCCCAGCGGACTCCGAGGAGGTGGAGGTGGAGGGCAAGACCGTCACCCTGACCCTCACGGGCTGCTGACCGGAGACCAGGTAGACACTAGCCCCAACGACTGCCCAGCCTTGGAGGGAATGGACACCGAGGGAGCAGGTAAGGGTAGGGCACACACACGGACCCCAATGGGAGGGGTGGCCAAGGCGGTGAAAGGGGATGGGAGCCATTCATCTCCCACAGCCCCAAACACATGGATAGGGCATGGGCAGAGGGAGCAGCACAGGGGGCAGGTGGTGCCAATGCCGGGGGGAAGGCGCGCGCAGAGCTGGAAGATGGTAGGGGGGCGGGGAACGGCACCCCACATGATGAACTGACCCCTATATCGCTCCACAGAGCCACACTGAGTACGGGAGGGCCATGGCCGGGGGCCGCCAGTGCATCCGTAGCAGCACCAGCGCGGGCACGCAGGTGGAGGGAGGATCTTGCGCAGGAGCTAGTGGCAACCAGCACACGCCAGATGGAGGATATGCTGGCGGCTGTAAACCGGCTGGAGGAGGGGACAACGAGGGCACTGAAACAGGTAATGGGGAGGGACCAGGCGCTGGTGACAGTTGTGAGGAATAACCGGAGGCTGCTGGAGTGGGACATGAACCGTCAACTGGCGGCACTCCATGCCCACTCAGACTGGCAGGACCGCTGGGCCATGGAGCACGGACAGAAACTGGACTGCTCACTTGAGCAGGGCACATCCCTCCTCCTGCAGGCAGGGGCCCTGAGTTCCTTCATCATGGCAGCAGCCCCGCCGGGTGCCGTGCCAGCGCCCGGACACGTGCCCCCTTCACCCCCACTGGCTGCACCACAGGCCCTGCCAGCGCCGCAACCCCTGCCCTCATCAACAGCATCAGGGACCGCGGATTCGGGGACCCGTTCCCCCACATCAGAGATGCCAGCAGCCGGTCCACCAGGCTCTGATACGGCAGCGGGGGGTGGGCAGGGGCCCCTCAGGGGTGGTGGACAGGGGGTAGGGGCAGGCCTCCTGAACCAGGCGGCTGACAGCACCTCCTCCTCCATCTCGGACAAGGGGGGGTCAGTAGCCTCGGTCATCCCGGTTGCCCAGGGGAGGGGCGGGCCAAGGGGCACCAGGGGGAGAGGCAGGGGCAGAATAGCATAGGAGATGGGGAAGGGAGGAGACACCCGGCACCACTGAGGGGAGTGGGAGGGGGGATGGGCACAAGGGCACATGGGTGTACCAGGGTATTGGGCGGGAATAGGGGAGCACAATAAACTGTTGGTGGCACACCTAAATCTTTCCGAGTGCTTTATTTCATGCAGGTACAGGGCTACAGCAGCATCTGTGTGGCTGAGGTCGTGGTGCAGGCCCGGTTGGGAGGGTCCAGGTGACAAGAGCCTCAGGGACGGGCCAGGCGCTCGATGTGATGAGCCAGTGCTTCCCTGATGCACTTGGCATAGCGGTACTCACAGGGGTTGGGCACATCAGCATACAGCGGTATCGGGCCAGGCAGGTGGTGGAAGGGGGGGGGGTCTCCAGAGCGGCCCCGTCAGACTCGCATATGTTGTGGAGGACACAGCAAGCTCCAATGACAAGGGAGGAGGTCTCCACCGTATACTCCAGTTGGCCGGCTAGACAACGCCAATGCTGCTTGAGGGCACTGAAGGACCTCTTGACCATGGTGCAAGTTGTGCTGAGGTGGATGTTGTACCGCCTGATCTGGGGTGACAGGCACTGGGAATGCCTTCATCAGCCATTGCTTCAGGGGACATTCCGGGTCACCAGTGTTGCATGAGGGCATCATCATCTCATCTATCCAGGTCATTCGTATGTCTGCGAATTCCCCCCTGTACATGTGGGCAAACAGAAGGGAGATGGTGAGGTTGCGTGGGTCATGGCTGTGGTCCGACTGTCTGGTGAATATGTCTGTGAAGCACCCCCGATGGTCCACCAGACCCTGGAGCTGTAGCAAGTGGTACCCATGCCGGTTTATGTACTCGGCCACATCGTCGTCTGTGGGCCGCCGAATCGCTATATGGGTGCCATCAATCGCCCCTGGGCAATTGGGGAAGCTCAGGTCCTGGAAACCCACCATAACGGTGTCCTGATCAATCAGCTGGATAATGCGCTCCATGAGCACCCCCTCCAGAGCCTCACAGAAGTCCCGCACCAGGAACGCCACAGATGTGAGCCCCACCCCAAAGTGCTGGGCAACGGACCTGCAGGAGTGCAGGGTGTCCAAGGCCCACACAGCCATGGTGACCCATGGGGTCTCTCATTTTGGTCCTCAGGGGCTCGAGCCACTCTCGCAGCCGCTCTTCCAGGTGCATGAGGGCGCACCTGTCCATTCGGAAGTGTCTGATCCATGTGACATCATCCCACCATGCCAGCACCCTCTGCCACCATTGATGAGCCCTCGGCATGGCCCACGTGTGCCTCTAGATGGGCATGGCTAGCTGCAGTGCTAGGTACCTGGAAACCCTCTCCCACATGCTCCTGGACAGCAGACCCCTGCTGCCGACTGGTAGGTTGTTGGCTCGTAGCAGTGGCCTGCTGTAGGCCAGTCAGAGCTGCCATGCCATCCCCAGGGCTAGGAGCCATCCAGCCCTGAAAGCCGTGTGACAGGTGCGCGCCCCCACCCTGGTCAAGTACCACTGCTCTGCATGCATCCCATCCAGCTTCTCTGTGATGAGCTTCAGCAGCGCCATGTGCTCCTGGAACCACTCTGCAACCGCCGGTAGCAGGGCTATGCGAGCTCCGAGCTGGACGTGATCCATCCCTGCGGGTGTGGCTGCTCTGTTGGTCAGGGTCACGACTGGGGAACCATGTGCTCGCTTCCGCCCCTGAACACGCACCTTGTGCAACATATGTGCATGCTTCCCCTCCCCCATGGGCCTATGGGTGAGCACCGGTGGCCACACACCCCCTGTCTGTTGGGCTATCAGCCCAGGAGCTCCATCTCCGGCATGGGATGTAGCCGGTGGTGGTGGCGATGGGTGTGGGTGTGTGCCCTGGAGCCCCGCTGCGCTCCTTCCGGTGCTGGCTGTGGTCCCACATTGGGGGTACCTGTGTGGCCCCGACAGGCCTTGGTCCTTGGCTCCCAGGCCACTGCTTCTCCCTGTGCATGTGCGTGCTGTCATTTCTATCTCCTCTTGCAGGTGTGTACGCGTGGGGCTGTCTGGCCTTGCATGCCGGCAGCTGTGCGCTGCCCACTCCCTTTGCATCCCTCCACAGTGGCCCCATTGTTCCTGTCCTGCCATTATCTGTCGGCCTTGGCAGCCCCTGTCTGCCTGTCCAGACCCCCAGCCACGCATCCCATGTTGCCCCCACGGCCGCTGCAGCTAAGACCCTCCAAGAGCTGTACCATGGTGACTGCATCCCAGCCTGAGGTCCCGCTCGGAGGCTCCAGGGGCTCTGTATGAGCCTGGACCACCCACGAGAGCATGGCCCTTTGTGACCTGTGGTGTTCGCCCATTGTTCAGCGCTGCCTGCACTCCTTGCCCACCCAGCCGGATGCCTATCGGTGCCTGAGCTTTGGTATGCTGCGCTTTGGCTATGTCACGACCGCTGGTGACTGCCACATACACTGTGAGGAGCTGGGGCTCACCCCTTTCCCTGAAGGGTGCATACTGGACACGATGGGGGACCTTGCAGCATGGAGTACTGCTGAGATGGCCTCCGCTCTGTGTGTGTGTGCCTTCCCAGGATATATGACCTGCCTGTGTGAGGATAGCCCTGCCCTGGCCGTCTCCTACTTCATCAGCATGCAGGGTGCCTGTGGGTATCCATGCTCCCGCGGGGCTGCCTGCTACCATCTGCTGCAGCTGTCCCACCTGCCCTGGCCCCCTGTGGATGATTATGGCTTGCCCCTCCACCCCCCGGGTCGGAACTGGCGGCCCTGTCGGAGGTGTGCAGCCGCTCTGATGTGCAAATCGGGATGAACTGTACGGATCCCTTCGAGACCTTCTACCTGATCTGCTTCCACATGGCTGGCCAAGGCTTCTGCTGGGGACTGTGACAATGGCCCCGCTATGTGCACCTGCTGTCGTTACTGCCCCCTCCACCCGATGGGAGCCCCTGTGGCTGGGTCTATGGCGTGCCGGGCTCATCTGACATCCAACTGCCTCCTTAGCGCCTTCCTTCCGCCTGTGGTTTGGGTGCTCGAGCCAGCGCTTGCTGCCTCCTTGTGACGGCTGGACCCCCGTGACACACCTCCGCCTGCCTGCCTGTCACCCTCTCGCCTGGGACCTGTGGCCGCCACCCCGGAACCCTCCGTGTGCCCTCCTGTGGATGTGTTGCTGACAGCCTTCAGTCTCCATGATCTGCCTCCCCCACCCCTGCACCCCACTCTCCTGCACTTGACCTGGGGGCCCCTGTTCCTCGGGACTGGGGTGGCCCTGCCTTGGTGGCCCTCGACCATGGCCTGGCCTTCAACCAGCCCCGTGGCTGCCTTGGAGAGTGTGTCGGGGGGCTCCCATGCCCTTCTTCCCCATGCGGGGGGAGGGGGCTTTCCGTGCCTTCGTCCGGTGACTCTCCTCGCGCACTGGGTGTGCTTCTCCATTGGACCCTGGCTCCATGGTGGGCCATTGTGAAGGTTTTCCCCTCCCGGACTGGGCCCCGTGCTCCCCTTACTGCTGCTCCTTCTCCCGTGCCCTGGCTCTGCGCACTCCCGCGCTGTATGCCTCTGCACCTGGCCGGTGTCACTTGTGTCCTCAATAAACACCTGTTCTGCTTCACGGTGCCTTGTGCTGCCTCCTGTCTCCTTGGGCTGCTGGGTCCCCCTTCCCCTTGCCTGCTGGGCTCCTGCCCCCTCCCCCTCCTGGTGGGCTGGCTGTGCTGACCCCTCCCCACCTCCCTCTTCCCATGCATCCGACTGGACTGGGGGTTCCCTGTCCCCCCCTGGTGTGTGCCTCCCTCTGCCCCCATGCTCCGCTCCCCTTTGTTGTGTGGGTGTGCTGCTTCATTTGTGTGTGTGTGCTTCTCATTTTGAAGTGTGCGCACCTTCCATGAGGCCGCTGTTTGCTCGCGCTGCTCGCGCTGTAGCTCCCTCCACCCCCTCCCTTTGTGTTTCCCTTGCCTAGGCAGGGCCCTTCACTGTCTGTGGCTTTGTTTGCCCTCAGGTGGCCATGTTTGTGTCCGCGTGACTCCGGTGCCTTGTGGGGCTCCCACTGCGGTTCTCGCCACCACGTCACGTCTGTTGGGTTCCCCTGGCCCGTGTTCTCTCCGATTGGCCTTGGCCGGTGGTGCCACCCCGTCACATCTGTTGGGGCCGCGCGTCTCACCACGGCCTGCAGTGAAGCCATTCACACCGGGGTGGGATTCACTGTGGTGAATTTAACCACGTAATGTCTGAAATCACCCTATGTCTCTGGACAATGCTGAAGGGGGGGCACATGTGAGGACTCTGAGGGGGTTGCAAGCTAACATCTGGTAAACATCTAATAGATGGGCAGGCGAACACCCACCTGCTGGGTGCTGAAGTGGGCTATCATCTAATTTATTTTCATCCCTAGTGATACTAAAGCTGGGACAAATGATTCCTGCCATAGACACACAAACAAACAGTAAATAAAACTTGCAGGAAACCATGCTTGCTGACATCACTGCAGCATTTTAAAAAAATATATATTACCAAGGTATGTTTCTAAGTGTAGGGTGCCTCAAAATATGCTATCTCAAGAAACAGACAAGCCACCCATATTCAGCCCATAACACATAGTGCAGCAACTCTTAGAGCAGTCAAGCATGTTGGAAGGAGAAAAACATGCACTGATCAACAGGGCATAAGCACACCTGAGAAATAAGAACAGACTTGCTGCACTTTGTGAAACCAGAAGTACCGAAAGGAGGATCTTCTCCTTTGTCACTAAATAAACATGTACTCCACTCTGACTAAACTCCAATTTCATATGTGCCTGAGACCTGGATGATTATCATCTCTCACAAATACTGAGGACTCTACCTCACTTATTAATCAGTCCACTAGTAAATAAATCAGGATTTTTATTCCTAGTTTCTAACAGGAAAAAATTGAAAATGTATGGTTATTTAGGGTGACAGAATTTTTATTAAAACACAGCTTTTGAAATTTGCAAATCAGTTTCAAAGATTTGTTTCCCCTAATGTATTATTGAATTCACTCCACTGAAAATGTTTCACAAAATTCGATTTTGTTGTTTCAGTTAATTTGTTCAATGATGTCAAGATTTGCTTTATTAGTTCATTTTAACTTTAATTCATTCTGTTCCCCTGTTTATTTTTGTCAGGGATGGGGAAGCTTTTCCTCCCTGTGAGCAACTTTTAATATGAGTACAATTTGTGTCTGAGGGATGGATAGGAGTTGAGTCGGAGGTGTTGAAGAGGTGTGCTTAGGATGGGGGAATGAAGGGATGATACTACAAATCATCGATCTATGCCATAATCCTTCCACTATCCTTGAGTAACTAACCTCATCTCTGTGTGTTTTTAAACAAGTAAGACGGGCATGGGGGACCGTGGCTGTTGTGGGACGGCGGGATGTCCATGCATGTGACATGTGTGGCAAGCACTTCCACAAAGAGCACACCCAATTTTTCGGAGGGCTCCATGCAGGGCCATGAGTGGCTGCTGCATGGTTGACAGGAGTGTGCTCACCTACACACCACCTTCACACAAGCAGTTGGACTCGTGGTCGGGAGGGGCGTGGGGGGTGGGCATGCGTGGACACATCTCGTTTTAAAAACACCCTTTGCTCCATTCCCCTTAGTTCATTCTTTCAAAGCTTGAGGGTAGGGTCTGGATCCAGATCCAAAAACTGAAAGAGGAAGGAGTCAAATAAAAAACAGCCATGGCTCAGAGGCTCCCTATCCCTGATTTCTTTCTTTTTTAAACATAGATCCTGACCTGCCTCTAAAGGACACCCTGCAGCCATGCCACTCAGCGGCCATGGACACACACACACACACATCACCTTGCTCGTGTAAAAACACCAGCTGAAGTGAGCAATTTGGTTTGGTAAACAGCAAATAAAGAGGAATGTTTTCCCTTGGGTAGAGAGAGGGGATAGTTCATTGACATGAATCCCACCATAGTTTAACTGTTTAACTGTGGTGGGATTCATGTGAATTAACTATCCCCTCTCTCTACCCAAGGGAAAACATTTTGGTTTTTGATCTTAAAGCTAAGGGATAATAAAATGCAAGATTTGTACATTTTTAAATATGTATACTTTGATTCTCTATAAACTGGCTTTGTTTTGCTGTTTGGCTACAAGCAAATTACTTTCCATTACAAATTTTGGAGGAAATAAAGCTTACACATTTATTTAATGTATGTTCTGTTTCCCACAAATCTTTGTGAAAAGAAGTATATTTTGAGTTCACCACGGTATGCTGTAGTATCCCTGTTGCGGGAAGGGTATTTGCCTTTCCCACTTGTGTTCACTAGCTACCTCTTGGGCTAGAGGAATGTCTACGAAATGAATTTTATTTTGTATGTAATTTTCCAACAAGATATTTGGTGGGTCAACCAGAAAAACAAATATTATTTGTGATCAGTTGGGACCAACACAGCAATTTCTTTCTAATTTTAGGCTTAGAACTTGAATGGTATATAGCTGCTTGAAACGAATCAATACTATATAAGAAAAAACTTGGGTTAAAATTAATTAAGGTTAAGACATGGGATAAAATAAACAGTTATTGGAGAAGGGAAAGGGGTGCTGATAAGTTAGACTTGGCCATCTACAACGAGGTGGTTAAGGAAAGTGGAAGGTTTCAGGTCTGCAAATTGTTTCTGAGTTTGCAAGTGCTTTCGAGTTGAAGTCAGTGTGATAAAGTGCTGCTCTTTCACCAGAAAGAATGTTTGCTTACTATTTCATCATCCCCTGGAGGCACAGAGGAAGAAAATAAGCACATCAGTTGTCATTATGACAGGATAAAAATGGAGCCATCATATTTCAATAACCCAATGCAATGAGCAGCCCCATCGAGTGATGAATTATGGACTCTCTCTTTCGCACTCGACTATAAGTTAATATTATCTCCCCAGGATAATTAGAGTGAAGTTCAATTACTGACCCTGAATTACCGTGTGGGCCACACCATGGGTTTTGAAACAGCATTTTACACATTTATCTTTCCACCTAATGCGCTAAATCTGCATCACAGCGGTGATTAATCTTCCTGGGCCCCATCTAGTTCACACTATTCTTCTTGCATGGACTGCCTGATCCCTCAACTCCCCTTGAGTATAATACAAGCAGGTCTATTACAATGTGTTTTTCTGCCAATTTATGACCCTTTTCGTGTTCAGTGACTGTGGTCACTTCAATAGTTCAGCCAAAAAGCTGATGGTGCCTCAAATACAGAAATATCCACAGCTCTGTTCTGCAACATGGGGTCAGATGATTTGTTCTGTGCTGCAACCAAGGATCCCACTGAAACAGATAGGCCCTTTAATTTCTATGGGAAGAGAGGTGAAGAAGACATTCTCACTAAGCAACTCCTGAGACATGCAATCACTGCAATACTTGTATTTTCCTTTGACTCCTGAAGGCAAATTTCACCACCTGTATTTTTTTCATTAAATCTCTCTTGCTAATCCCTGCCACCACCCTTTTGAATTTTGGTGCAGACGTTAACTTGTTCAGGTAGCTTCAGATAAAGGACAGAAATACATTTTTATTTAGACGCACAAATGGCTTTGGGCTTACTACACCCTAGGTGCAGAAATATCCAGAACAGCTAACTTGTCACAAGGCAACCAGCTTTTCATAGGGTGTGGCCCTAAACTAGGAGTTACACTGTGACTTGAATTACGTTGTATGCTGCCACCTCATATATACCTGTCCTGCATTTACTCAGTCTATATAATTCTAACTTGTTCCATGCCTGAGGGAGGGCCCTGGGTGGCTTGCATGCTCTCACCAACAGACATTGGTAAAATAAAAGATATCATCTTTTTCTCCAAATGTGACTTAACACACACACGTAAGGGGGCTGTTCGGGATACCAAGCCCTTTGACCTGGCGACATATACATTACTTGGATTTTCCTTCCATCCTGCAGCAGATGGGTGGGCAGTGGTTTGGGAAGGATGGAGAACAGTGGCATGTCAACAAGGACAGGTGTTGTCATATTTTGTTGTTGATCTAGACCAGGGGTGGGACTCTTTGACTGGACCAACTACTGTTGGTGGAAATGTGCAACCGTTTGGACCTCACGGGGTCCTTCCTCAGGCAAGGGTGGGGAAAGAAAGGAGAGCCATCCAGATCATGGGTCTGTGCCATGAATCCAAGCCCTGTCCTTGAGTGCATGCCATCTCTTTCCTTCCCCAAAGCTCACTATTTCATTACTTGAAGTTAGGGATCCACATGGGTCAGCTCCAGGAAATGAAAAAAGGGTCAAATAAAAATAGGTGCAACTGGATGTGGCCTACAGGCTGGAGATTTTGATGTACGTCACACACCCCTGACGTACATCAAAACACTCTAGAGCAAAGAGTAAGCAAAGAGATCTATACCTTGGAGACGTCACTCTGAAGCATGAAATCTGGTAACATCTGGAGCAAGTCCCAGTCCAGTCCAAGAATGAGGAACCTCAGACCTGGGGGCCAGATGCCCCCTGTGGCTAGTTTTTATTTGGTCCCTTTCCAGCATTTGGATCGCCCCTACATCCATTTCCGAACCTCAAACTTTGAAAGAGTGAGCTCAGGGGAAGGAAGCAGAGCACACAAGGATAGGGGACATAACACAGATCCATGATCTAGACCCTCCTCATCATGAGTGCAACCCTTAAGTGACCACCACCCCAAACGTCTATGCAGCATTGGAGGTTGCACTAATTTTCAAATTGGTCCCTGGGAGGGAAAAGGTTCCTCACACCTGGTCTAGACCTAGGCAAGTTTAGTTTCCCCAAAGCATCATTAAGTAATAGTGAAAACTAGTGGTAGTCTTCCAATGCAAATTCATATCAGTTTATTTCATTTGGTTTCCCAAAGTTATTGGATTTAAATGCTGATTTGTATCACGGATCCACATTTAAATTAATTAAATAATTAATACAATAATAATTAATAATCAATCAATAAAAATTACTGTGCATATTCAAAACGGCCACCTGCACATGTACACTCTTTTCCAAAATGGTAGGGGCAGCATTGCTGCCATTTTGGAAATGGGTGCACATGCACAGAATGGTCCAATGGCCATTCTATGCAGTAATTTGTAGCTGGCTCCAGCATCTGAAGACTGCAAAGATAGTTTAAAATCCTCCACCCAATCCCTGTGCAAAGTACATTTAATCAGACCAGAGAATCTGCCCTTTTTCTTTTGCTTCATTTTATCCCATGAATGCAGGTATATGCATTATCAATAAAAATCTTCACTCCACTGAAACCGCTTTTGCTAAGATCACCAACGATCTTCTTGTGGCTAAATCCAACTGCCTTTACTCTATTCTTGTCCTCCTTGATCTCTTTGCTGCCTTTGACACTGTGTGTTGACCACTCGCTCTTGCTTGAATCGCTCCACTCCCTTGGATTCCAGGACTCTGTCCTTGACTGGTTCTCCTCCTACCTTTCTGACCGCTCCTTCAATGTATCACTTCCTAACTCCTCCCCCTCCTCCTCCCTACCCCTCTTGGTCGGAGTTCCCCAAGACTGACCTGCTCCTCTTCTCTATCTACACCTAATCTCTAGGCAAACTCATTACCTCCCACGGCTTCCAATACCACCTATACGCTGACAACAAACACAGGGTCGGCCCTAGGGTTTGTGGGGCCATGTGCAAAGTCTTGGTGTGGAGCCCAATTTGCATAATTAGGCCCCACCCATTTATGCACATATACAAATCTGCATATTTTTCATAAATGTCTATCCTATCTGCACACATGCCTTGGGCCCTCTTTAGTCCCAGCACATTTTACCCCTTAGCTTCCCACACAGAGCACCCCCTTGCCACTTGTCTCACCGATCCATCCACCCGCTTGCTTAAACCACCCCCAACATGCCAAAGTACCCCCTCATCTAGCTCCCTCTCCCAGTTTCACCTCCTGCCAATATAGGGAGGGAACAGGAGGAGATGGAGGGCAGGGCATTATTGATTTTTTGCAAAAATTTGGCAGTAATAGTCAAAACAAATGAAAATAATCAAGCAAAAGTGTTCATATATAGTAATAACAGAACAAATGTCTTTTTCAACAAGACATTTAGGAGACAGGTGAGACTTCTGTACGTTTATAGTTAGTCCCAGCTTTACTCATAGGTCTAGAGTGAAGCAAAGGTTGGCATTTAAGGTGTCCGGGGTATTAGCAACCAGTAACCAGTCATTTAGGTAGGGGGAAATGGAAATGCTCTGCTTACGAAGGAAAGCTATGACTGGGGCCATAACCTTATTAAGGCCCTAGGGGCCAAGGAGAGTCGAAATGGTAATGAACAAAACTGAAAATGCATGGAGTCATGGGTGAAATGGAAGAATCTTCTACAGGAGGTATGCAATCTAACATGAAAATAAGCACCTTTTAGATCAATAACTGCATACCACTGACCCTGCTTCAGGTGGGTTTTTAAATTGTCCATTCCAAATTGTTCTTAAATTAAATCTGGTGCTGGATAGTGATTTGAAACAATCTACTAAAAGATCATATGATTCCAAATAGAGGAGATTCTCCTATTGGTTATCTGGGAGATCTAGGTATATCAGGTAACCGTGCCACTAGTCCTTCAATACTTGTTGGACCTGGCTGAGAAGGGCCTTATGCACTCTTCTATAAGAGTGCATCCCTCAGCAATAGCCCAGTGTGTTGCCCTCCCAAATTCCCAATCCCTTTTCGGTCACCCTCTGGTAATAAAGTTTCTTAAGGGACTAATTAATTTGTTTCCCCCTCACAAACACACCGTTTCTCAGTGGAATCACCTTGTTCTAGATCAACTGACAAAACACCCTTTCAAACCTGTAGAACAATCTGACCTGTTCCACTGGTCTCTGAAGCCTGCCTTTTTGGTTGCCATCATGTCCCTTAGGTGGGTGAGTGAACTCGCCGCTATATCTATCAAGGAGTCTTACTTCTCAGGCCATTTTTAAATGTGTGCGGTGGCGCCCGCGCTTGTTTTCCAAAAGACCCAGCAGTCCGCTTTACACGGGACACTGACGCCAAATACATGCATGAGCGGGAGATGCACATCCATTTCCGGCCGCGTATGACTGGCCTCGATCACTGACCCAGTCAGTTCGCGGCTGGAAATGGATGCACATCGCCCACGCATGTGCATATTCGGTGGCGGCATCACGTGTAAAGCGGACTGCTGGTTCTTTTGGAAAACAAGTGCGGACACTGCCGCGCACGTCTAAAAACAGCCTCAGTGTTCCCAGACAGGATAGAGATCTCTCTCCATCCATCGTTGATCCCTAAAACGGTGTCCAGATTTCATCGCACAAAAAAATTGTCCTCCCAGTATTCCTCCCTCCACTTCATGAGTCAGAAATCATAGCCAGATTTTATTTTATTTATTTATTTATTTATTTATACAAAATTTCTATCCCGCCCATCCTGCCCACAGGGCAGCCTGGGGTGGCAAACAGCAAATATAAAAACAATAAAACAATAAAAACAGATTTCACACTTTGGATGTTAAGGGCGGTCCTGCTCTATTTAGACAAGACTGCAGATGTACTGACAATTTGTTCCTCTTTCCTTCCCTTCCCAAGTTAGGGCAAAAAGTTTCATCCCAAACTATCTCAAAATGGTTAGTGCATTTGATTTCCTTTGCCTATGAGCAGGTAGGAAGTCCACCCCCGCCTTATTTAAAGGCTTATTCGCTCAGAGGTCTGGGTGCTTCTACAACAGCATTCTGCAACATCTCTCCTCTCGAGATAGGCAGGGCTGCGACCTGGAGTTCCCCACATATATTCACTAAGCATTATGCTTTACATCTTCATTCTGAATCTGACACCTCTCTTGGAGTATCTATATTGAATTCTGTTATTAAAACTTAACAATTTATTTTACTTACAATGGTTTTGTCATTTTTTTTAAAAAAGAGGAACTTTTAAACTAAGTTGACAGAATAAACTTACACACTTTTTGCTTGCAGAGGTATGTTGTTTTTATTCTATAAAAAAATTCCCCCACCACCTTGATCTAGGCTTGGTACTCTCCCATTTGTGAGAATGGGAGGAGCCACTCAAAGAAGAACAAAAGGTTGTTACCTTGTAAACAAGGTTCTGTGAGATGGCTCTGAACATTCTCACAAATACCCACACTTCCGACACACACACATATACATATTGGAATGTGGTAAGAGGGTTTAAATCTTCATGCAAGAATCAGTATTTTGTGTCCCTTCCCACTACTGTTGCCTATTTTAAAAACTACAGTGAGTCAGGAGCTGTCAGTCCTCACTTAGTGGAAAACTGGAGCCTGGACTGTATAATGGAAGTACTGAACTTAATTTTCTGTCCCATTTGGTTTATAACAGATGTCACTCTCCTCACATGTCCAAGTTAAATCAAATGCACTCAAATGCCCATATGTTCCCAAGTTAAATCAACTGCCCCCTCACATACATGTGCTCACTAGCAGAAGCTTTATTGAGTTGAGGATGCTTTGGAAACTTCAAGCCATGTCATTTCCTCATTCTTCGCAAAAAAAAAATGCCATTCGCTTACATGCAAAAGAAAAATATATTTCAGTAAAAGCAATTGCTTTCTGATTCCATCATTGTTTACATTGCTCCGATCAAGATACTGTGTTCTTTTGCAGCCCAAGGACAATGAAAGAAGATGGAACACATGGGTATACTGTCAATTCAACACAAAATAGCTACAAACCAGCTAAGCCAGCAATAGGCTTAGATGCAATGGCCTTAATTCATTTATTAATTTATTACATCAAAGTAACCATACCTCTACCCTTCGCAAACCATGATGCCAACTAGTGATGTAACTAGCAGCTTCATATGAGAATCACAGGTGTATAAACTTCTGTACTTGTCAAACATCCACTCAAATACCCAAAGTGTTATAAACCTTTCCAAATGGTTTGCGAAGGGTAGAGGTATGGTTACTTTGAGATGTAGTCCTAGGTAATATATTTGATTTTTTCCTTTTAAGAATTGGAGAGAAAAATTTATTGTAATAATATGTTGTTTTCATAGCCAGTTTCAGTCAAGTTGATGACATTGATCTTCTGAATCTGTAAATATTGGTTGCTTGTTTAGGCAACATCTCTTTTTTCACAAAATTGTTCTCACCCACAGGTAAACAAATCTTTTTTATTTATGGATATTTGGGTATAGCAATAGTTTAAAATAGGCTGTAAATCTTTTGAAAACATGTTTTTTTGGTAACACAGATAATTAACCATACCTCTCCCTACGGATGACTTGGTAGATTTTCTTTGGGTACCTGTTTTTTTTTATGTCTGATAGTGTCAAGTTCAAGAGAATTTAAAGGTTTTTTGAAGCCCTGAAGAAGTTTCAAAACGCGTTGGCGATATCACTGGACTTTTGCAAAGAGGTTCTACCTTGGATCTTTTTCCTTATTGCTGTGGTGGAATTTACATTTACTTACTTACATGTATAATTATTTATACTTATATGATTTATGTATAATAAATAGTAGGGCAATTTCTATTCACAGACCCATTTGTGTTCATATCCTTGTTTGGCTAGTCTGTGTAACAGTGTATATTATTGGTCCCCTCATATATATATATTTTTTGTACATTTCCCAAGAACCACCCCCTGCGTTCTCCCTGCCAGGAATGAGTGGAACCATTCAAGAACAATTCAACTCACCCCAGCTCAGTCCCACAGCCTTGTCACCAACAATTCATGATCAACGATATCAAACACTGCCGACAGATCCAGTAAGATCAAAACTGTAGATCTGCCCTGATCTAATTCGCGGCGTAGATCATCAACCAAGGCCACAAGTGCAGTCTCTGTGCCAAACCCAGGGTGAAAGCCTGACTGCGAGGGATCAAGAAAACTGACCTGGTCCCGGTGCTCCTGTAATGTCGGGCGACCACCCATTCAATAACCTTCCCTTAAAAGGGAAGGTTTAGAGACCGCCCTATAAGTGGCCGGGGAGACAATGCTCAAAAATGTTTTTTTCAGTAGAGGCCGTACCACCGCCTCTTTAAGACGACTCGTCACCCTTCCCCCTCTAAGGGAGGCATTGACCACCCCCACCAGCAATGCCCCTAATGTCTCCTGGCTGGCCTTCACCAGCCAGGATGGGCATGGATCTAATTCACAACAGGTGGCCCGGACTGTCCCAAGAACCTCCGCCACATCAGCGGGTGATACCCACTGAAACTGATCCCACAACCACCGACAGGGCGGGGCTTCGTACCTCTGCTTTATCCACTGTCATTAATGCAGCATTGAGATCATGGTGAATCTGAGCGATTTTATCTGCTAAAAAGTCAGAAAACATGTCACAGTGGGCACTGGAAAATTCCAGTTCCAGGCGGAGAGAGGCCGGACTGACCAGCCTCTGTACCACTGGAAAAGCTCCACTGGATGTAACTTCACAGACGCAATAAGGGCAGCAAAGAACTCCTTCTTTGCTGCCTATATTACAACAGCATGAGCTCTTAAACTGGCTTTATGCTGCAATTGGTCAGTTTCAGCATGAGTCCGATGCCACCATCGCTCCAACTGCCGTCCAGCCTGCTTCATTCGGCGGAGGTCCTCTGTGAACCACTCTAGTGCTGCCATGGTGAGAAGTTACTGAGTACTTACTCTGCTGTACAGCAAAGGCAAATAAGACTGAAATATTAAAATCTTAATTAGCCCAACCTTTTGCTTTCTTGCGCAGTGGAAATGATTTCCTCGGGAGGTGTAATGGCCACACAGCCACTCAAGAGGTACCCGTCACACAAGCAGCACATTGAAGAAAGCCAGAAATCTCTCTAGATATTACAAAGTGCCAGACTGGAAGCTCCAACCTCCAGTATAACTGTCTCTACTACATTTATTGTGAATACATAGAAACTGATCTCCAGCAGAGTGAAAATGGGAAGGAAAAACAAAGCAAAATGGGCATATTAATTTAAAGGGATATTATGTTAAACATATCCAGTGAAATATGACAAATGTAATCACCAACTTAAAAATATTAGGTTAATAAATACAGATTTTGCTTTCTTACGGGTTCAAATGCCTGAGAGAGACCAAGAAAAGGCCTTCACAGCAGGTTAAAGTAGCAGGCAAAAACAAATATGCAAATATTCGTTTTGGTCTGTGAATATTTGTTTTGGCCTCAGAATACTGCACAAATATTTGTTCATTTGTAAATGAGAATAATATTCATAAATTCAATATTCATTTCAGCACTGTTCGAGTCACGCTACCAGAACACAGACATCATAGACACAGTAAGGCAAAGCACAGGATAAAAGTTTGCTAATTAGATAATCTGTCCACCATCTGCTAGACACAACCTCAAATATTAATAATCCAGCTAAATTGACCAGAAGCAGCTCTGAACAGACAAGCTCTTTCATCTTCCAAAATTAATCTAGGGTAGAACTTTCCCCCAAAAGTGTTAAAAGGGAGTTTGGGGTGTATCCCACTTTTCTCCATGGGGATGACTTTCAAACCTATATCGTACATCCACAGTGGTCACCTTGAATCATTGACTGGACTGCAAAAATTGGCCTGGGCACAATGCCAGGGCAAATATCTGCCTTGACTCTGATTGAAAAGCTCCCACCCCTGCTCCCTTTTGTTGTATGTCCTGGACGAGGCTCCTACTGCAGGAAAGGTAAAGAGAATTGTGGGTGAAAAGTAAAACCAAAAATGTAAAATATAATAAAATAATAATAATTATTATTATTATTAATTTGTACACACATACATATGTATATATATTTAAAATGTTTACTCTTCCATCAAGGAAGCATGAAATGCTGGTTATCCATTCCCTTGAGAATTCTCTGATACTTTATGGCTGAACAAGTACTTGGTCCCTCTTGTGGAAAAAGTTAATAACAAGCTAATAACATATTTAATTACATTCCCAATATGCAAAAAAAATATGCTTATGTTTATTAAACATTTATAACCCACCCCCTCCTGCCAAATGGCAGCTCAGGGCGGCATACAATAAAACAGAATATAAAAATACAAATTACATTATAAAATAATTAAAATCAGCAAACCCAGCAAGGCCCGACTAAAACCCAAAATCTCCCCCAACAGAAAAGAACCCCCCACCATCCCATTACCTGTCTCCCTCACCAAATGCCTGGCGAAACACCAGGTTTTTTGTTTGCAGAAAGAGGGGAGATCTGGGGAATGCCGGATTTCCACCAAGAGGGAGTTCCACAGCCATGGTGTGGCCACCAAGAACACTCTTTTGAATGTCGCCATTTGGGAAACCCGGGGGACCTCCAAGAGGGTGCCCCCGGATGACCGCAGGGGCCGATACAGGACACAGGGGTGAGGCAGTCCTGCACGTACATGAGACCCAGGCCATATAGGGCTTTAAAGATTATAACCAACACCGTGAATCGGGCCTGGAAGACTATAGGCAGCCAGTGCAGAGAACAGAGCACCAGTGTTATGTGCTCTTGGTGGCCTATCCCCACCAGGAGGCAGGCCGCCGCATTCTGCACTAGCTGCAGTCTCTGGGTTGTCACCAAGGGTAGTCCCATGTAGAGTGCGTTGCAGTAGTCCCATCTCGAATTAAATCAAATGCCTAAGTTAAATCAAATACCATAACAGTTTGAGTGAATTCAAATGGCCAGAAGTGTCCTCAAAGGCCTCATTAAAGTCCAAGTTAAATTATATGTCCCCACTCTCTCTAAAAACTGCAACTGGAAGTTTAGCAGTTTCTCTCACTGCTTCTCCTAACTTTCCTGGAAGTAAACGGGAAATATCAGACATTCCGAATGGCTGGGAGGTTTGCATGTCAGTGCGGATCATGTGTCTCCTGTGGTGGTGGTTCCTGGGATTCTGGCACCAGCAGCTTTGTGGGTGCCAATCACAATGGCCAAGAGGTTGTATAATTTGGGCCTCATGGCTTCTCCCTCCCCCCCCACCCCCCCGCTTAGCTATTCTGGCAGTAGATATGGGCAAATTTTCCAAAAGGGACCTTCCTTTGTACATAACCAACTGTAGGTACATGATGATCTATGGATGTATGTTTGCGCTCTGACACCTGAACCATCTCTCTATTCTCGACGTGTTAGACGGAGCTTGAAAAATACTCCTCTCCTGCCCCTTCCTTTAGCTTTAGCCCTCTCTCTGCCCCAGTCTTCCCCTATCCCTCTTGCCCCAGCTCTCTTCCACATCATCCATAAAAGCTATTATTATTTAACATTCAGCAAATTCATGGTTAAGACTGATTTTGAATCCTGATTTCCCAGGTCCTAATTCAACACCTTATCCATTTAGCTATAGTCTCTCCTAGTTTTGGTTGAAGAATGAATTAAATATTTGTTATCCTTTAAAGACAATATTCTCTTATTTTGTTGGGGTTTTTAAAATTGTTTTAAAGAAAAACAATAATCTAAAAAAAGAAGAAAACGATAAATAGTAATACATCCCTCTGTTGCCACTAAATTCCTTCCAAATGTATTTTATTTATTTCTAAACAAGAAACACCTCATGTAAAGCTAGAATAGCAATTGCTGCATCACCTGCTCCAAACCCCACAGGGGAGGTAGGACAGGTGAAAGGCAAGAAGGGGTCAGGCTGGTGTGCTTTAGGTGTGTTGATGGCCAGGTGGCAGAATGGCTTCCATGCTGCTCTAACTTACACTGTCAAACTAGCTCCAGGCTGTAACCCCCAAGATCCCCCCCAAACTGGGCAAATATATTGTCATTTTTGTTGTTCCATTTAAGGAGTTAGAGCCTCTGCCCTAGAGAAGTCACAGAGAGACTCAAGAAAAACAGAAGAATGAGGTGGAGGGAAAGGAAAGGGAAGATTACAAGCAATAAAACTGTGCAGCTGCTGATGGGTCGACCATAAGCCCTATAGGCAAATAAGGGGCCATAAGGAGCGGAGGGCAGCATCCATTACAAGATCATTGTCCCACACAGGTGGGCAAGAGGGGAGTGGACTGAAGCCAATAGCCCTAATATCTCTATGGACCACAGGCTGTGCAGAGGAGGAAGTATTCTAACTATACAGTTCAAGGACTTCTCCCCCGACAGTCAGGTATATAGACCTTCCCTCACACTGCCTTCTTGACCCCCCACCCCCACCCACCCACCCACTGCTATTAGCAGGTAAAGCACAGGATGCAATTGTGAATGCTCAAAGTAATCCCTTCTTAAAATGCCAATTATACACACAAGACAAGCAGCTAAATGTGATAGTGAGCGATACCAGACAGAACGATAAACACATGCAAATCTGATGCATGTTAAATAGAATGATGTCCTCCTGGGCACATGGCTGGTTGAGCAGACATTTATGTTGCTGCATATTTGTTGTTACCCAATACTCTCCTTCCACTAGCTGTTTCTCAAATGATCTCCTTTACTGTAATGCACCCAGTTGTGGGTGACAAAAGCTGGGCCCAGTCTGGCAAAGAGCTTGACAGTGTTGAAATAAAAGAAGCTACTGGAAATGTGTGGCCAAAGTTTCATTTCCAAGGAGGATCAACTGTGAAAATACCCCCCTTCCCCAAGTCTTTCTCCCTGATTGTTTGTGTTCTGTCTTCCTCTCTGCTGCCTCCTCTCCCCAGCTCACCAGAAACACAATAGAGTTGTGCAGGAGCTACACTGGCTCTTGATGAAAACACATGGGTGCAGCCAGATGAGCTGCAGAGGTCTGATCCCCATGTGGCCCCACGGTGGGTTGCCACTGCAACACGTGGCTGCAGTCAGATGGCTGCGGGCCGGCCCCTGGTCGAGGCGTCACCCACATGAGCGGGCATCCAGCTGTGCCCCTCCTGCCTCCCCTGGCTGGTTAAGAGACCATCCCTAGTCATGATGTGGCCACGTGCACCAGGTGTTGAAGCGCATCATTCATGAACCTGACGCGTTGCACCACGCATGGTGGGTCAAGTATGCCCCATCTCGCGAGTTGCCACGCCCTGGGCAGCCTTGCCCCAGTTGTGTAACCCCTTCTTAAAATGCCAGTAATACACACAAGGCAAACAGCTAAATGTGATAGTGGGCAATACCAGACAGAACAATAAACACTAAATGATAAACAATAAATGATAGCCTGTTGCTCACCCCACCCCAGAGCAGAGGGAACATCTGGCAGGCCCTGGGCACACAAGCCACTGCATCGCATGACTCTTTAGCCCATGAAGGGGGTAAGGCTACCTAAGGTGTGGTAGCCTTCACAGCCTGTCTTGTGTGGCTGCACCCCATGTCTCTGTGGTCCCTGGATGTCCAAAAACTGGCAGTAGGGCAGTGTACATCTCTAGACTAACAGCAGCTACATCCAAGCAGCAGCTTCTTGTTATCTGTACTCTTGATTTTTCAGATCTCAAACAAATATGTATTTAAAGCCATATTTATTAATAAATAAATAATAATAATAATAATAATAATACACAAGTAGCTAGCATTATATTTAGTAACATCTGATGGATCATGCTTTTCGGAACCTAGCTTCACATTTAGTGGCTTCTCAGAAAGTCATTGCAATAATGGACTTTAGTGAAGTGCTCTGACTGAACCTCTACTACTCCTTTTCTCATGAAACAATGGATGAGACAGTTTGTCAGGTATTCAGATGTTTTTTTTTAACAATTCAGCTCTGCTGCTGTCTTGGGTTGAAATCAATATCCCAGTTATTCTAGGCACATATTTTAAAAGGAACATTTATGTAATTGATTCCCTTTACTCTTTGCAACCAAGAAACAGTCAGAGTATACTTGTTAGCACTAGTGCATATTTATTAGTATCTGTAGTACAGTGTCAGTGTGTTTTGTAGGGATGGTTATTCCAAGAGAAAGGTTAGCCGAGACTCGTCACAACTGAAGGAGGCACTGAAAAGAAAACTGGGTCTCAAAGGACTTTTAGATATTTATCAATTGATTGATTGATTGATTTTCTTGCTGCAAAACACATTTTTTATGCGTTTGGATGAGAATATTGATTTCTCAGCAGTTTACTCAGGGTGTTCTTAAATATGTCAAAGCTTCCTTCCAGTTGAGTGTACTACTACACAGCACCCATTTTAGAGATTCAGAGGATTCAAATATTTAGCTTTGTCTCAGGTTTTGGTTTTTTTCAAATGCAAAACGTAATTGTTGAGGTATATTAAGGGAAATAAATACAGTGCTTCCTTTGGAAGCAGGTACAATAAAATGCACTGCTTACACTCAATTATAGCAAAAAGGTTGTGAAATTAATCTCAACAATCAAATCATCCTTTGATTATATTTCAGTAACTGACTGGCATTGTCACATTTCAAAAAATTGAATTTAGCTATACAAAACATGTTTAAAAGTTGTAGACTTTCAATAATTATGCTATAACATTCCTGTTTTTATGCAACACTAACTAGATATTGTTGTATTAAAAGAGTAAATCCAATCCATTGCTTATGAAACACATGTTTTAAAAAAATAAAAGCCACACTTTAATTATTTCAAGAGTGTTCAGACCAGCTCACCAGCCTACTGGATATTGCATTTGTTTAAAACTCAATCATGCAAAATGAAGACTCGATTTGAAAAATTTTAATAAAGATAACCAGACTATCATTATATCATTTGAATGCTAATCGGTGCTTTCATTCAGTGGAGGGAGCTCCGATAGTGTCAACTTTGCTGGAGGCTCTTTATTTCGCAATAAAAACATTTACATTCTAATGATTTTATTAAAGCATAGTAGCTGTCAGCATCCCCAGATGACTCCCTGGCAAACTGTATCAGTTATCAACTCATATTGCCTTTATCAAAACCACCCAGTGGTGAGCCTGGGCCTGCCACAATGAGATGTCTATTGCTCGGAGAGCTGGTATTTAATCATTTCTTCTACAGTATTGTTCTGCTTACAGTGCATAAATAAGTGCTTCAAATAACCCCAGAGTGCTACTGACAATGAAACAAAGTATCAGTCCTATTTATCTTTCTCACATTCTTCAGAAACCTTCTCTTCTTTCTCCCTCTCTCTCTTTTTTTATTTTGCTGTTGTTGCAGGCACTATTTTTTTTTTTAATTCACTATAACCTATCATCATTCAACAGCTCTGAATTCTTTCTTGATGAGCTCTAGGACTCACAGATAGAGTTGAAGAAGGTGACATTATTTTGTGCTGGATAGTGAAATAATGCACAGTGGAAACAACTGGATTAGAAGCGATAGGTGGACTCTGAAGCGATGCTGACCTTAGAAAAAAACAAGAGAGAGAGAAAAATATGGGTTGCAATCTTTTTTTCTTATAACAAAGAAAATGAATTATTTTGTTGAGAGGAGGAAGAGGGGTTGGAGACTGGGGGGATAACAGCCCTTGCAAACCTCTTGTATGGACTGTATCAACTTTCTACATGCAAACCCTGCAGAGGCACAATGTGGGTGTTTTCAGACATGACAATAGCTTGCATTTCCACGCTTTGACCCGTGTGGAACTGCTGGATACTGTCACTTCTGAAAGTGCTGCCAAATTTAACCTGGGCAGTTTCCCGGGCGGTGCTGGCACTTAGCCTGGGCTGTGACTTGAGGAAGTCCCCAAGTCACAGCCCAGTCTAAGCACTAACATGGCCAGAAAACATCCGCCAGATCCAGAGTAAAGTGGGCTTTCACGTCTGAAAGCCTGCTTTACTTACCAGGGGCAGGGGGGCGGGGGAGTTCGCCATAGCAGCTGTTCTGTTTTCACCCAACATTGTTGTTATGGGATTTATTTTTCCTGACTAAGCATGCTGCATGGAATTTTCCTGACTAAGCATGCTGAACAATAAGGACAGAGCTGTTAGCAGCTGTAAAATCTTTTAGCAGTTTTGGTTCATATGAATGGTTTTTAAAAAAAATAAGAACAAAGTTTTGTTGCCTTTGTTTGTCGACGCACCCAATGAGACACAGAGACTTATGTTGGTGTAAAAGCTGACCACACTCTTTATTAAATCATCAAGTTGTAGGCAGGTGGGGAATTGCACCTTGCAATCAGGTCCAATATGCCATTTAACTCACAGAACTTATTAACTCGGGTACTGCCCAGACGTGCCTTCCGTTGACAGTATCCTAAACCAAATCTCCGCCCCTCTTTTGACCGGGCAAGGCCGAAAGGGAGGGGACAAACCCACTGTGGGTTTTGAGTAAGAAGTGAAGCGTCCACCAGGTCCGAAGACAGCGCCTGTCCCTGCAGACCCTGGCTAAAACACCACTCCCAGGGAACGTGATCACAGTGCATGCCATGCCCTGCATTACGATGTGTATCATCTCCCCATCTCTTAATGAGATGACTCTTAGTATCTTAATAACCTACCTATTAAACTTTTACTGGCATATTGGACCCCTGCTGAGTACAACATTAAATGAACTTATATCCCATTCTTTTATACAATCATAAAAGCTCAAGTAATTCCCAATCATTCCTTTCAATTGAAGCCAAATTCTTTCTTAATTAAGCAGAATTGGAGCTACATCGATAATGAACTATTTAAGGATGCCAATTAACCAGATGGTAATTAACCTATTAAGCCTGCTCTGCATTGTGGAGGAGGCAAAAATTACGGTCTTCTTGAATTAAGGCTACCCATTAAAATTCCTCCTCGGTCCCACTAGTGACAACCGTTACAAACCACAGTGTTAGAGGGAGGTGGGTGGGGCTGACTCTTCGCCGCCAGTTAAGGAATGCCGCTCCACGTGGCAAACACAGAGGTCTGCCCCTCCTAAAAGGGGCGGGTCCCTCACGATCCAACGAGGCGCGGTTGCGCAACCTTGCTCCAGGACAGTTGCTATGGCAACCAGCTTGCAGGCAACGAAGGCACTCTAGGAACCCTCATTGCCAGGCCCCGCCTCTGCGTCTCTCCATGAGGGGATGGGGGACGCGACAATTACCCCATCGCCGCCAAATGGCGGCGAAGGGGACTTGTCGACGCACCCAATGAGACACAGAGACTTATGTTGGTGTAAAAGCTGGCCGCACTCTTTATTAAATCATCAAGTTGTAGGCAGGTGAGGAATTTCATCTTGCAATCGGGTCCAATATGCCATCTAACTCACAGAACTTATTAACTCTGGTACTGCCCGAACGTGCCTTCCATTGACAGTATCCTAAACCAAATCTCCTCCCCTCTTTCGACAGGGCAAGGCTGAAAGGAGGGGACAAACCCACTGTGGGTTTTGAGTAAGAAGTGAAGCATCCACCAGGTCCGAAGACAGCGCCTGTCCCTGCAGACTCTGGTTAAAACACCACTCCCAGGGAGCGTGATCACAGTGCATGCCGTGCCCTGCATTACACTGCGTATCATCTCCCCATCTCTTAATGAGATGACTCTTAGTATCTTAATAACCTACCTATTAAACTTTTACTGGCATATTGGACCCCTGCCACTAAGGGGTGGTCAATCCTGAACGACCACGACCCCCACCTCCTACCTATCTAATAAATTTTTGAGATGGCCAGCCAGAGCTGCTAGGTACATCTCGTTCCCTAGGTCCGACAAATGAACTCCATCGGTTCTATATAGCTCCGGCCTCATGTGGACTATCCCTACATGGTGAATGCTTGAACCCCCTAATAATCTAAGCCATTTCCCTACCTCTCGGTTAATATTTTTCCTAGTTTTATCTACTCGGCTTGGTCTAATAGCCCTATTCCAATTAATTCTGGGCACCCAATCTGTCCAGACTAAATGAACCCCACTGAACCACTGCTTGACTATTAACAAATCTTCCTTTATATTTATAATTAAACCAACTCCCTTCCTGACAGGTAAATCATTTTCACCCAGGTGTATTACCAGAATTCCTGGTGGTGGCTGTTGCCGTAAACCTCGCAGCATAAGGAGGGGCTGTCTCCAACATAAGCCGCTCCTGCCCATCCATCTAATATGTGCCTTTCTACCAAGTCCTAACTGTGAACCCCATTTGGAGGCTGCAGCAACTACTCCTGCCCACCATATGAGGCTGTGGCCGATGATCCACACCTCTCGTGCAGCCCTGTCGGCCCGGGGTCCTGGTAGGAATAAACAGAGATAATTAGTGATGACACGGTCAGATATATTTCTTATATGCCTTCGACCGCCACCTTCCTACAGCTTGAATAGCAGCCTCGGGTAACCCTGCCACCACTGTCGTCATTGCTGCCCCAATACGGAAGGAATGCGACCCGAATTCGTTTGTTGGAAGGCCGATCTTTTTTAACGTTGCCCTGAGAATTGCATTTACTTGATATGTTGTGGCAACTACCCCCATCTGGTGAATAAATAATGCATCTGGAATACTAGGTCGGATTCCCATGTATTTCTGCATCTGTGTTACAAGGCATATGCCCGGCAGCCCCCTCGATACAGCTCCACTCTCTGCCCCCGCCCCCTCTGATTGGTCTTTGAACAGTGAAGCTGTAATATTACTCGGGGCAGGACTGTTTCCAAATCTTCCAAACAAAAAGCTGTCCGGGACGAATCCTGGGCCAAATTACAGGTGACTTCGCTCACTCTAAAACCCCCGAAATACATAATAGCATATATTTTTTGGAAGAGTTGTGTCTCATAAGTGTTGTAGCAAACATCTACTAGGGTAGCAACCAATCGAATTAATATGGGCGATGTTATGGGGGCACGCAGCTTACGTACTGAATTCTGCTGGCGTGCCCATAACTCTAGCATATGTTTTAAATAAAATCCATTGTCCGGTGGCAGGAACCCCTTCAGTCTACTGACAAAATTGATAGCAGCTATTTTTCCGGCTATGGTTCCTACAGCTAACCCCCATTTATGCAGGTCCAATGCAAATTGGAGAACCTCTGGTTCCCATACGGGGAACTCTGTCCCCCACCTTTTATCTGCTCTAAATCTTTGAAAATCCCCGAAGGCCCTACCACATGCAGCCTGTGTTCGAGGGGTCAGTGCCCCTTTGATGATGGTCTGCATCTCTACCTCCCAAGGTTCCAGATCCCTTGCGGGATGAGGTTCGGCTCTGCCTGAGCTTCCGGTGCTAGTTCCCGAGACTGGTCCATCTGGAATCGAGAAAGGGCATCTGCTATCCCGTTGTCGATTCTAGGGACGTGTCATGCAATAAACAGGATATTATCTTTCAAACTTGCCAGAACTAATGCCCGGATCAATGCCATGACTCTCGGGGACCTTGAGGTGAGTGAGTTAACTATGTGGACAACTGTGAAGTTGTCACACCAGAAAACCACCATCCAGTTGGCAAATGACTTAGCCCACAAGAGTACAGATACTACAATAGGGAATAATTCTAAAAAGGTGAGATCCCTGGTAACCCCTGTTTGGTGCCACTCCCAGGGCCATGGGGCAGCGCACCAATGTTCTCTAAAATACAGGCCAAATCCCGCCCTTCCTGATGCATCTGATTGTACCTGCAAGTCAGCTTGAAGGAGCCATAGCTCCCTCCAGAAACTTACTCCATTGAAACCTTCAAGAAATATCATCCAAACCCCCAAGTCCTGCTGCATTTCACTGGTGACTCGGATGAGGTAATGGGGAGGTAATTCCCCCTTCAATTTTCCGTATAACCAGGACAGAAATGCCCTCCTTGGTGCAATCACCCGGCAAGCAAAATTTAAACTCCCAATCAAAGACTGGAGGGCTTGGACGGTGATCTTGCAGGCTCCTAAACACTTGGTTATCTTATTATGAATACCTGCCAACTTTTCCATGGGCAACCTCGAGGACATGTCTTCGGTGTCCAGTTCAATCCCCAGGTAGGTGAGCCTTGTCATTGGCCCCTCAGTTTTTTCAGGGGCCAGGGGAACACCTAGCTTGGCCACTACTTCTTGAAATAATCGTAGGGCAGTGGCACATTCGCCTGTCTTTGGCGTCCCGATTATGAGGAAGTCGTCTAAGTATTTTGTTACTGCTCCCCCATTAAGCCTTCTAGTGAAAACCCATTCCACCAACGTGCTGAATTGTTCAAAAACCGAGCAGGAAATTGAACAGCCCATTGGCATAGCTCGGCCATAATAATAGCCATCCTGGAATTGAAAGCCGAGGAGATAGAAACTGTTCGGGTGCACCGGCAACAATCGAAATGCTGATTTTACATCGCATTTTGCCAATAGTGCTCCCTTACCTGCGGCCCTAACTTTTGCCACTGCGTCGTCAAACGACACGTATGTTATGGTTGATAATTCCTTGGGGATGGCATCATTGACCAAGCTACCCCGGGGGTGGGACAAATGATGAATTAATCAGAATTCGCCTTTGGCTTTCTTAGAGACAATACCCAGAGGGGATACGACAAGGTTCGCCGGGGGGGGGGCGCTCAAAAGGGCCCGCGAGTCTTCCTTCCTGTATCTTCTTTTTGATCTTGGCAATCACTACCTCTTCCATCCCTATCGTTGACCTCAAGTTCTTTACATTCATTTGCTGCCTAACAAAACCCGCTGGAATAACAAAACCTTTCTTAAAACCCTGAACTATATAATTAAACTTAGCCCTATTCGGGTGCCTTTGCAGGTCCCTTTTGAACTCCTCAATTTTGACTGGGGTCGGGTCCTTTTGGGTTACGTGACCCCACAGGGGGATTGGAGCCCACTTTTCTGGCTCCTCCCCCTTGGGCATAACCCCTTTTTCCTCCCCTTTGCCCTGGTCTATTACAATTAATTGCTGGGTGTCCCCCTGCACAGTTGGAGCACATATGCCGATACTTACACATCTGCCGGTTGCACCGGCCCCTCTTATTATATTCCCAACAGGGGGCTGTGTTGCTCTGGGCACCCCATCGGTTGTCGCGTCGAAAGGAGTCTTGCCCACACGCCACCCCACCCCGTACCAGGGGATGGCCACTGTCGGCCCTTTGCACCTTCGTAACATCGACCATAAGTCGGGTGCATGTATGTCCCATCGCAGTCCAGGTGTGGTAGCCGCCCTGTGGTGGAATGCTTCATCGTAGCGCAACCATGTGCCCACCGGTCCTGTTCCATATGCACACTGCACAATGTCGGCGTATTTATGGAGTTCAAGCCCCCAGCTCGGGTTGGACTGGAGTATGACCCCCATGCCCAGTTCCGGTCGGCTTTGGGTCATTTGAACTTCTCCTTCTCCTTTCCTTCCTCGAGTTCAGTATGATCCAGGATCGGATCACTTAACAGAAGGGCATAAATGTCAACATATTCTCCCTTCAAAATCTTTTCCTTCACCGCTGGTAATAAATGGGCCCCAAATGGAGCTGCTACACTGGGTATGGCCCCACCTGGTGGTGGGGGCAGGTGAGTACTTGCCTGCTCCTTCACCCCGGTACCTGTTCCCTCGGGTGTCTTTCCCCTTTTTTCGGCTTCAGCCACCCTTTCTACTCCTTGCGCTACTCCTGGATTGTTGGCTTCCGACACTCTTTGGTTCCCCCCCCCGGGCTGGGCCTTACGTCATGAGATGTTCCTCCTATCGTCTCGTGTCTCTGTATTCCACTGCGGGACCTGCCCATATTTGGGCATGCCCTGTCATCCCCTCAGGGGGTGGAGGTGCGGGGGATACCCATATCCAACCTCCATTTAAACATACTAACTGCGGGATCCCCCCCAGGGGCAATACTGCCCCTGCTTTTAACGTGTGACTCCTTGGTGTTTTGCTTACTTGTCTTTGGTTAGCTAGTGCGCTCTAACCTTCCTCCACAAGTAAACTACCAGATATGGCCCTGTTCATTTCTACACCCCCTGTTGTTTCCTGCTCACTTTGCACATTCAGTGGATAGCTCCTCTCTGGTTCTGGGGCTGGTTCGCCCACTCCCGCTGTCCCCCTTCTCCCTTCTCCACGAAGCTCCTCCTCTATGGCGTGGATCGTCCTCCAGATTTCTTCATCACAGTCTTGCTCTCGGGTTCCTGTGGCCTCTACCCACCTTCAGGCTGCTGGGGGGGATCTGTCATCCTGCGATGTCCTGGACAAGAGAGGGGGAATGGGCACCCCACTCGGGGATCCTTATACAGGCCCAGGGCCCTGCCGCATGGTTGACTGCAAGGCCAAACCTTGACTCTGGAAATGGGCTAGGCTTGGAACCCCATAGGTGTCCGCTCGTCCTGGTGGTGATGCCCAGGTAACTCCTTGTGTGTCTGCCCCACCCAGGTACCCCTGGTGGAACAAGGGCACCATGATTCCCTGGGGCCTTGATGTCCCAGGCTGTTCCATCCCTGCATACCCTTGGGTGCTTGCATAGCCTGCGTGCCCCTTTGTTCCCCTCCCCTGGGGTTTTCCTGTTCCCTTTCCTGGCCAATGACACACAGGCCCTGCTGGGGAATGCTATTGTCTCCATCCCTATAGCGGGCTGGGGGCCCCACTGCCCATTTCTCTCTCCTTCTGGGGGGGGAGCCCCCCCTGTTGCCCTTGTATCAGCCTCCCTGTGTGTCCCCCCAGTGAGGGATGGGCCTAATGCTGGTCCCCCATCTTCCCTCCACGGGGCCTCACTCGTATTGGGGGGGTGAGCCCTCAACAGGGCCTTGCACTCCCAGAGCCACTCTAACATGGCAGCCCGGAAGTTTCTCACTGCCTTCCTGGTTGGGCGCCCCGGGGGGGGAGGGGCGGATGTCTCCTGGTCACTGCGCCCTTGCCGTGCCGGCGACACCTTCTTTTTAGTGCCCCCCCGCATTCTTTTTCTTTGTGCACCCCATTGCCTTGCCTTAGGCCCTGATCGGGAAGAGTCACAGTGAGAAAATTTCTAGCTGCTGACTCTTCACTGCCAGTTAAGGAATATCACTCCACTTGGCAAACACAGAGGTCCGCCTCTCCTAAAAGGGGCGGGTCCCTCACGGTCCAATGAGGTGCGGTTGTGTGACCTCACTCCAGGACGGTTGCTATGGCAACCAGCTTGCAGGCAACAAAGGCTCTCTAGCAAGCCTCGTTGCCATGCCCCGCCTCTGCGTCTCTCCACGAGGGGGTGGGGGATGTGACAATTACCCTGTCGCCACCACTTGGTGGCAAAGGGCTTTAAAAATCAAAGCTTTCCTGAGGCCGACTTTAAGCTGTGTGATGCAAAATGTCTTGTGCTTTACAAAACTGCCTTATTATTATTATTATTATTATTATTATTAGCAAACATTTATATAGCGCTAGCAATGTACCTGGTGCTTTACAAAGTAATGGAATAGACATGGTTCCTGCCCTGAGGCTTACAATCTGAGACTGCTTTTAAACGAGGGTGAGCTGAAGCGCCTCCCAAACACCGCATTAAAGTAAAGCCGCCAGAAGTGGCGTTCTCCACGTTGCCGGCGGCGGCTGGAGACACGGGACTTTGGAGCAGTGCATTCTTAAGTCTAATAATTTTAGTCTTAAGAACGCGCCGCTGCAAAGCCCCGTGTCTCCAGCCACCGCCGCTGCCGGCAACAGGGAGAACGTCACTTCCGGCGGCTTTCCTTTAATGCGGCATTTGGAAGGCGCTTTAGCGCGCCCTCATTTAAAAGCAGTGTGAGAGATGGGAGGGGGGCGGGGGGGAGATGAAGGAAAGGGAACAGAGGGAGAGACAAGGAGTGTAACATTCATGAGGATGCGAGGTCCCAGGTGCACGCGCTTGGCTTAGTTGCATCAAGATGGCTGGTTGGTTCATATGGTGAGGATATGAGTACACAGACCTTAGGTAACAGATTGTACTGGATGGAGGGTATCAGCAGGAGTTAGGTGAGGGGAGCAAGGAGTCGGGGAGGGCAGAGCGGAAGAGATGGGTCTTGAGGAGGGATTTGAAGGTACAAAAGGAGGGGGTGAGGCGGATGTGGGCAGGGAGGGAGGTCCAGGCATGGGGGGAAGCTAGGGAGAAGGGACGAAGGCGGTTAGGGGAGCAGGGGAGGTGTGGGAGGGCGAAAGAGGAGACAGAGGAGGAGTGGAATTCACGGACTGGAGTACGGAGGGAAATTAGCACAAGAGGTAACGGGGAGCAAGGTTGTGAAGAGCTTTATAGGGGAAGACTAGGAGCTTGTGCAGGATTCGTTCAGGAAGGGGGAGCCAGTGTCTTAAAGAGGTGGTAGTACGACCTCTAATGATCGATGATTAGACCATACCATCTAACTACCAACATCTAATCTTCAATAGGGATTAGGTGGGTGAAAAAAGACATGACACTAACTCCACTTTAACACCATTTAAACCATCTTTATGCATGTTGCAGGGCTGTATTGGTACCCTATGCAGCCCTGCACCATGTATAAGAAATGGTGAAGCAGTGTTAAAGTGGAGTTACCATCATGTCTGTTTTCACCCTTTGTCTCCTGCTACTTTACCGACAGAGGCATATGTAACAGTTATTATAGGCCCGAAGAGCCAAGGTGTAATTTGAATCTAGTACATTTATGTTTGACTTTCTGTTTCAAAACTTTAACAACCCTCCTCAGTCCTGAACAGCCTGGGCCCTAGCTACCTAAAGAATCACTTCACTTCCACGCCCCTTGAGTAGCTCTTGCCAGTTGTCCGAGGTACCACGATATCAGCAGGTGGTGACAGAAAGGCAGGCATTCTCAGCGGCCGCTTCAGCACGGCGGAACTCACTCCTGGTGGGCATCTGCCTCAGCCCGGATCTTCCCACCTTCCGTCATCAGTGTAAGACCTGGCTCTTCCTCCAGGCATTTGGTGAGGGGGAGGCGGGATTATGGGGTTGCTAAAGTGGATGGGTGGGTTGTTTCTTGCACTTTTAAAAAAAAATTGTTCTAAACTGTTTTTATTGGTTTTACTGCCTTGTTGTTATATTGTTACTAAATTATTTTTATGGTAATTTTGCAAATTATTTATTCTTACTTTGTTGTGAGCTGGGGTATAAATGTAGATATGTCAGTCAGTCAGTAAGAAAATAAATAAATAAATAAATAAATTTAGATTTCTACTGAGATATATAATGGTAGAGACCTCATCCTAGTATGTGTTTTTTTTAATTTAAACATCAATGCTGGATCCAGGGAAGTTGGGGCTTTGTGTGAAATGGTGGTGTGGGACTTTCCTAACATAGGTATGTTTGATGGATACTTCCTGAGTCACTCCATTAGAAAAAGGAAAATGTTATCAAAATTAATGTTTGATGCTTAGTTAAACATAAAATCCCCTTCAGAAGCCAGGTATCCCTTCATCGCAGACTAGCGCTCAAGCAGCAACTCCTTTTTATACTCCACTATTTCATTTTGCCATTTCGAATTGCCCACGACTTTCCACAGTTTTTCCACCGGCATTCCACTAATTCCGCTAATTCAGAAACTGTTGGAACAATCTTGGAAATTGTCAGAACAAACAGTGTTCTGCTACTTCATAGTGCCAGCAGAAATTGCGGAAGATCGAAACTGTCAGAACAAACATTGTTCCACTATTTGCACAGCCAGTGTGGCAGAAGTAGCTGAGTGAAAGTGAAAGTAGCGGAATGAATGTCTCTATTGCACCATGCAGCTCATTGCGGAAGAGCTTTTTCCATCGGAAAAAGCTACCGCAGAAGCTTGCCATTTCAGTCCTACCGCAGACCCATATGTTATTTGAATTATGCTATTTCTAGATTTGTATGGGCTCCATGTGTTTGGGGGGGGGAGGGGAGGGGGCTCCTGAATCACCACAGACCAGGGCTTCATACATCTGAGACTCTTCAAGGCCTTTATTTTGTACTACTGCTTTTCACATTCTTGTTGTCATGTCAAATTTATTCACAGGGCCATATGTACGGGACAACCCTTGTGGGACCCCTCAACACACGGGGCCCTGTGTAGTTGCACAGTCTGCACTGTTCTGGGTCTGGCCCTAGAATGCAGCTTCCTACTCGACAGCCACATTCCAGTCACACTGGAGAAAGTGTGTCTAAAATTAGTACTAGGAAAGCATTGCCCAAATCAATAACATCAATGCCATCAGACCTTTCAGCTGAAAAGTTTCATGGTGGAATGTTTACACAATCTAAACTATCTGAAATGCTGCCAGTGGCACCAACCCTGCTCCCACAGAAGTCAACTACAAATGGCTGAAGCAGAGGTACAGTTGGTTTCAATTGATACAACAATGAATGTTTTTAAACAGCCCTACTGGGTGAGTGGGGGTCCATGGGCGTGCCTGTGTGTGTGCTGTGAGTGGGCAGGGCCTTCACACAGCCGCACACGCATCCCCACACACACACACACACTCATCAACATGCATGGAGCAATCACCATTTCCCCCAGTTTCTCCGTGTGTGTTGATGAGTGGGGGGTGGGGTGGGGATGCATGTTAGGCAGCAGCGCGCAGTCACCCCGACTCACCACATGCGCACGCACCACATCCTTCACACCACATCCTACACACAGGTTTCTCCCACTCATGAACACACAGATTTCTGGGTGTTCGTGAGTGGGAGAGCCCCATGTAAAAAGGGCCAATGTGCCCAATCAGAGTAAAAGTGTCAATCAATCCTGCATCCACGCATCTATTTTCAATTCTGTCACCGATTCACTCTGCAGTCCGCAATAAGTCACCGAGATTTTCTGTCACTCCATTTCCCCAGATGTGAAACAAAGAAACCCCTCTGAATTGTGCTTAGAATCATAGCATCTTAAAATTAGAAGGGAACTGGAGAGTCATCTAGTCTAACCTCTTGCTTAGATGCAGAATGACTACAGCCACAACATCCCCAATGGATGGCTGCTTAGTAGGGGTGGGATTTCCGGATCTTCCGGTATCCGATACTGCCCGGTATTTGGTGTACCGGCAGTATCAGATTAAACCCGGTAATCTGGGTAATTTACCAGATTCCCACTGTACCGGATTTTTTACATTGCGGCCATTCAAATGAATGGCCGCAATGTAAAAAAAAACACAACCCCCCCTTTCCCTCCCCAGTCCAGGCTGTGCGGGTGGAAGGGGGTACACCCCCCACCCACCCTGTCCAGCCTGGCTACCCAGAGCCCGCACCAGCACCAGCAGATAGGTACATAGGTTCGGTTGTACTAGGGTGATCCCTGGGGTGGGGGGTGGTTTAACACACACAACCCACCCCAGGGATCACCTACCTCCCCACCCAGGGGTCGGCTGCCTTGCGCTCCGGGAGGCGGCGGTGGTCCGACTCCGGCAGCTTCAGAGCTGGCTGTGGATGCTGGTTTCAGTGCTACTAGGCCTTTCGATGAACTTCCGGGTTTCCCTGGAAGGCCTAGTAGCGCTGAAGCTGGCAGCCACAGTCAGCACTGAAGCCGCCGGAGTCAGACTGGTGCCGCCGCCGCACAGTCTGGGAGGGGGAGGGGGGAGGTTTTGTTTTGTTTTTTCCATTGATTTCAATGGGGACAGTTCCCCATTGAAATCAATGGAACAAATCCCGTAGTGGTAAACCAGTACAAATCCGGCAATCTGGTTTTTTGGAATCCGGTAACAGGTAAATCCGGTAGCCAGTATTTGACCTCATGTCCCACCCCTACTGCTTAACCTCCTTTTGTAAACTTACAGCGATGGAGAGGCTACAACATCCGTGGGTAACTTGCTTAACTGCTGCATAGTTCTTGCTATCAGGAAGTTTTTCTGGATATCTAACTGAAATCTATTTTCCTGTAGCTTGAGCCCATTATTTCTGGTCCTGCCCTCTGCAACCATACAAAACAGTTCCTTTCCATCTTTTTGGTGGCAGCCCTTTAGATATGTGAAGATTCTTATCATGTATCCCCTTAATTTTCTCACTGCTAGGCTAAACATAGCCAGTTCCTTCAACCTTTCTGCATAAGACTTGCTTACCAGACCCTTTAACATCTTTGCCCTCCTCTGAAGCACTTCCAGTTTGTCACTGTCCTTCTTAAAATGAGGGGCCCCAAACCGAACACAATACTCCAGGTGAGACCCACCTGACCAGTGCTGAATCGAATGGAATTATTACCTCTGCTGACTTGAAAACAATGCTTCTGTTAATGCAGCTCAAAATCGCATTAGCCTTTTTTGCAGTTACATACATTGCTGACTCATGTTCATTTTGTGATCAATCACAGTCCCTAGATTCTTTCTACATGTGCTGCTGCCAAGCCAGGTATTCCCCATCCTATACTTGTACATTTGGCTTTTCTTCCCTAAATATAAAAGTTTACATTTATCTTGGTTGAATTTAATTTTAATATCAGGTGTTACATTATAAATTATAGAAAACCCTAAGGCAATTCTAGTCTGGTAACTAACACCAATTTTTGTTACAAAAATTTCAGGCAGTGCTACTAGTATTAATTTTAATTCATGGAGAGTTATGCAGAGAGGGGTGACAAAGTCGTAACCAAGGAGTAGGGGGAGTTGTGAATGAAGAGATACAGGTATCATCAAAGAGGAGGAGGATATGAGAACTTTAAGTTCTCCCCCTCTGAACCAAATGACTGATTTCCTTCTTCCTCTCCTTGCTCTACCCCTTCTTTCATGCTGTTGTTTCCATGTATGGAAACACCTTTCAGAACTTCCACCTCTTCAGTGCCAGATCCAGGGAACTTGGAGCCCTTTATGAAATGATGATAGGACCCCACTTCAAACAAAGGAATATTTGATGGATGCAGACTGACTCAGTTATTAGAAAAAAGGAAAATGTTACCATAATTAATAGTTGATGTTTATTTAAACATAACATCACCTTCAAGGGCTGGGACTCTCTACACAGCAGAGCTTTGTGCTATGCATATTTTTTTTTTCTAGTTTACTCATAGACTTCATCTGTTGGGGCTCCCTCCTGAATGCCGCAAGTCTCCACACGCTGGAGCTCCATGTGCTTGAAGCTCTATGGGCCCATATTTTACATCAGTGTTTCTCATATTCAAGTTGACATTTCAAGTTTATTCACAGACCCCACATTTTGGGGAAGCTCATGGCAGGGCTGAAACAAAACAGCCCTTCTGAATTCATGGAATTTTCCCATGTTTTGGGGATGGTAGTCAGAATTCCAAAGTGGATTTAAGTGTGGCGGAATTCCGATCCAAGTTCTGACACAATGGGTGTTTTCAGACGTTACGGGGCCACTTGGCCCCATACCGAAAACAACCAAATCATCCCCCACTGGGATGACCCCGTCATGCCGTATCAGACGTGCTGGGGGTCCTGGCGGGGAATCTGGGAGGGGGCGGGGCCGTGCGGTGCAATGTGCGTCCGCACGGCCCTGCCCCCTCCACGCTCCCCGCTGCCCGCCCTCTGGGGAGATGGGCTGGAGGTGGGGCCAATGCGGCTGCAGCGTCTGGCTGAAATCGCCACGGCCCGGGATCCTGCCGGTGATCCCGGGCCTTGGTGCCCAACCAGACATGATTTTTTGGGGGTTCCCGCCGGGGATCACTTTCACCACGCTTCCTGGGAAATTCCCATGGCTAGCCCGGGAAGCGTGGTTGAAAATGACCCTGTGTGGGTACTGACCGTGGTGAATATCTGGCGGCCGCCAAACAGACATTCGAGACACAGTGACCACAGGTGGGTATTCACCGTGGTTCACTGTGATCTCGTAACGTCTGAAAATACCCAATGATTCTGCCTCCTACTGTGTGTGCACAAAATAGTGATTACCATATTGCACATGTGCAAAATAGCAGCACCTTACACTGCAAAACCAGTTTGCTCACGCATAGTAGGAGGTGTGATCAATCAAATCACTCCAACGAGACGCTGATTGTATCATACTGCAGTCCACGTTTTGCTGCATGAATTGGAACAGACGGATCCATCAAAAATGGAATGAGAGCCAAAATTTTGTTTCAGCCCTAACCCAAGGGGCACCCCAAAACATGGGTCCTGTGTGATCACATAGTCTGATCTTGCCTGGATCCAGCCCTGCATCCTTTCCCTCATTCATATCCATCCTCAGTGCTCCCACCTCAGTTTATGGTTTTAGTAGATCACTGGTTGTTTCGAATGCATGGATGTAACAGCTAGTTGAAGAGGGGTGGGCCATTGGAACACATTTTTCACCCTGGGATTAGGACATAGGAAGACTGTCCAGTGGCTCAATTTATGCTCTTTTCATGCCAGGGCACAGCCCTGCCCCCTCTTCTAAACTGCTACTCTGCAAGACTTCCTTCCATTAGCTATAGAAAGTTTGATAGGCACTGAAGGCTGGTGCTACTGTGCCCACCAATGCTGTGAACCCTGCTCATTTCATTCCCACCAGGGAAGTACTCAGGGCTGAGCTTACAGGCTCCGTACATCAGTCTGCAGGAGCCCTACTACTATTTATAATTTCTATAGCACTACTAGGCGTACACAGCACTTTATACTCACAGATTTTTGAAGACAGGTCCCTACCCAGCAGGCTGACAATCTAAGATGGACATGAGTAAGGGGAACACAGGGACAGACAGACACATACTTATTCCCATTTTACAGATAGGTAACTGAGGCTGAGAGGTTGTGACTTGCCCAAGGCTACCTAGTGAGCTCATCATGGCTAGGGCAGGATTTGAACCCTGGCGTCCCAGGGCCAAGTCCAGCACCTTATCCTCTACACCACACTGGCTCCAAATTTTTAAAGGTACATGGACCTTTCCATGCGCAAAGCACAGCAGGAAACTGACTCAAGAGCCCTCTCCTCTTGAGTCAATTTCAAGCCAGGGAAGCACTTGAAATTGACTCACTATTTTGTACACATTCACTATTTTGAACACCCACAACAGGGTTGGGGGTGGGGATCTTTGCCAGGAGTGCAGTGCTGCTATCCCTGGCAAGGATCCCCCAATATTTCAAGACAGGTTCAGCCTTGAAATAAACCAGTATGGGAGATGCAGCCAGGCATGTTTCCCTTACCACTGAGTTCCTGCCTGGAAGAGCCCAACAGGAAGGAAGGGGACTAAATGGGATTGTGTGCAGGATGCGAGTGTGGGTGATACGTACCCACATCCTCACCAGGTGTGGGCTACTATATCATTTGTTAACACCCACAGTCCACACACAGTGTTATTGTTTCATTTGTTATCACTTATGTGTCCAAGGCACTTGACCTTTAAAGCCCTAAACGATCTGGGTCCCACATATCTGAAGGACTTACTGTCCTTCCATGCCCCATTGCTGCCCCCGTGATCAGCTGGGGGAGCCTCCCTGCAGGTACCATCTTTGAGTCTTATTCATATGACAAGGGTTCGCAGGGAGTCGTTTTCGGTTGCTGTCCCATTGCTATGGAACTCCCTTCCCCCTCAGAGGTTCATTTAAGCCCGAGACTGTTTCTGCATTCCCATTTGAGTTGGCGAAGGTGGAAGATGGAGTGGTGAGGGAAGCCGCGGGAGCGGGGAGGAGCCAGCTGGCAGGAAAAGAGCCGGTGTGAACGGGGATTTGCCGCAGCTTCTCTTGTGCATGCCAGGGCACAAAATCCTGCCCTGACATGCGCGAGAGAAGTCGCGTTAGATCCCCATTCGCACTGGCTCTTTTCCTGTCAGCCAGCTCCTCCCCGCTGCTGTGTCTTCCCTCGCCGCTCCCTCTGCCGCCACCATCGCCACAGATGGTAATGCATCCTGAGTGTCTTCTGGAGGTGGTGTAAGACTTTTTTGTTTGGTTTATAAAGGCATTTGGTGGGTGGGGATAGGGATTGGATGGGAGGGGTTTGGGAAGGTTGGTTTTGGGATGATGGTTGGAGTTTTTTGTAATGTATTTTAAGATTATTTAATTGTATTATGTTTTTATTATTGTAAACCACCCTGAGCATTTTGGAAAGGGTGGGGTATAAGTTTAACTAACTAACTAGTCACTTTCCTCATGGCATAGCACAGGGAAGCTACTATGAAGTACTACCCCTAACATCACAATGAGCAAACTCATCTACGATTGGCATACGCAGTGCTCTACAGTCACAAATTTTGGTGACAGGTTATTGCCCAGTGGGCTTACAATCTAAGATGGACAGGACTGACAGGAACACAGGGAGAGACAGACACACACACACATTCCCATTTTACAGATGGGAAACTGAGGCGATGATTCAGAACAGCACTTCTGAATGAGCATATTTTCTGTGTGAGCCCTAATACAAATCTGCCATTGGAGCAGCAGCATCCGTGCAGAGCCTACCCAGAGTACCAGTGGTCCAAGAAATGATCTCTGACTGGATATCCTCTCCTAACAGCAGGTGCTAAGAGGAATTGCTCATAGCTAGTGACAGACTGGTGTAATAAGAGGCACCATTATGGTGGTGCCCGTAACATGTTAAGCACTGGACAGAGATATGAGAAGATAAAAGTCCCTGATGTGGTGATCTCATATTCTATTTTTTTCTATGAATATAGAAAAAGAAAAAATATAGAAATAGAAAAAGGGCCTTATCTATTTCCTCCACCATTTATAATGCATCTTACTGCACCCTATATGCCTTTCAGCAGCACCCATTCACTCATTTTAGGGCCAGCTTCTAATAAGGGTCCAAGTAAAAATGGGTGTTTCCCGATTACACGTTATTCTGCACAGGCTCCAAGAGACATTTATTTATTTATTTATTTATTTATATTTCAAGCCATTTTTAGCCAGCTCCCTCCTGCTCACAACAGCAGCTCGGAGTGGCTCACAACAAGATTAGAAAATATAAAACAATTCAATAATTAAAATCAAATGCATAAAATTTATATAAAAATAATTAATTAAAATAGCAGAACCCACCCACACCCCCTTACCCCCAAACCCATCCTACCCTACCCGTCTTCCTCCCCAAAAGCCTGGCGGAACAGCCAGATGTTACACTGTCTCCGGAAAGAGGGGAGGTCTGGGGCCAGGCGGGTCTCCATCGGGAGGGAATTCCACAGCCTAGGAGTGGCCACCAAGAATGCCCTCGGCATCACTGCCACCTGGGAAACCCGGGGGACTTCAAGTCGGGTGTCCCCGGCTGTCCACAGGGGCCACACCACAGCCCAGGGCATGAGGTGGTCCTCCAGGTAAATGGGGCCCAGGCCATTTCGGGCTTTATAGGTCAACACTAACACCTTGAATTGGGCCCAGAAGACAATAGGCAGCCAGCGTAAAGATTGGAGCACTGGTGTAATGTGCTCGGTATGACCCGTCCCTGTAAGGAGGTGGGCCGCCGCATTCTGCACCAGCTGTAGCCTCCAGACCATCACCAAGGGTAGCCCCACGCAGAGTGTGTTGCAGTAGTCCAGTCTAGAGTTGGTGAAGGCATGGAAGATGGTGGCCAGGTCAGAGTCTGAAACATATGGCCACAGCTGTCACACCAAACGTAACTGGTGAAAGGCTCTCCTCGCCACTACCTCCACCTGGGAATCCAGGCAGACTTGCGAATCGAGAAGCACCTCCAGACTACAGACCTGAGTGGCTAAAGGGGGACAAACCCCATCAATGATGGGAGCCACCACCCCTTTAGCCCTAACCACCAACCTCACCTCCATCTTGTCAGGATTCAATTTCAGACGGCTCGCCCTCATCCAATCCCCCACAGATGCCAGACACTGAATCACCAAGACTCCCGGGTCTGGGTCTTGCAGAAAAAGAGAGGTACGGTTGTATATCATCGGTGTACTAATGGCAATGTACACCGAACCCTCTCACAACCTCGCCCAAAGGCTGCATATACATGTTGAACAGGGGAGAGGATAGAATAGAACCCTTCAGGACTCCACACATGAGGTTCCGGGGAGATGATGAACACTCTCCAAGCACCACCCGTTGAGATCTCCCAGCCAGGAAACAGTGGAACCATTCAAGAACAATTCCACCCCCTCAGACGGGCCACCAGCATCTCATGGTCAACGGTATCAAATGCTGTCAAAAGATCTAATCAAATCAAGAGACAATCTGTCCTGATCCAATTCTCGGTGCAGGTTGTCGACCAAACTCACAAGTGCAGTATGCCAAAACCAGGTCGAAAGCTGGACTGCGAAGGATCAAGAAAACTGATCCAATACAGATGCCCCTGAAGCTGGTGAGCCACCACCCATTCAATAACCTATAACCTTCCCTAAAAAGGGTAGGTTAGAGACTGGCCAGTATCTGGCAAAGGAGTCAATGTCAAGCAACGGTTTTTTGAACAAAGGTTGCACCACCACCTCTTTAAGGTGGCCTGACACTCTGCCCTCCTGAAAGGAGGCATTGACAACCCCAGCCAGCAACAGTCCTAATGCCTCACAGCAGGCCTTGACCAGCCAGGACGGGAATGGATCATCTAATTCACAACTAGTGGCTCTAACCGCCATAAGGACATCCAACACCTCAACAGGCGATACCCATTGAAACTGATCCCATGAAACCGGACAAGGCAAGGCCTTCATTACCTCAGGTTCTCCCACTGCTCCAAGTGCAGCATCGAAGTCATGGTGAATCCAGGCAATTTTATCCACGAAAAAGTTGACAAACATGTCACAGTGAGCACTGGAAGATTCCAGTTCTAGGCAGAGAGAGGACGGACTGACAAGCCTCTGCACCAGCTGGACACAACTTCGCAGATGCTATGATGGTAGCAAAGAACACCTTCTTTTATACCCGCACAGTCACAGCATAGGCTCTTAAACTAACTCTATACTGCAATCGACCGACTTCAGCACAAGTATGGCATCATGGTTGCTCCAGCCTCTGTCCCTCCTGCTTCATCCATCGCAGGTCCTCTGTAAACCAAAGGGACCTGCATTGTTGGCATTCAGGAAGCAGACACCTAGGAGCCGTTCGGTCGATGGCCTCAATCAGCAAGGAATTCCAAAGAGCTACGAGGTCATCAAGTGAACGGTCATGAAGATTGAGGGTTATATCCCCAAGAGCATTCCAGAAACTTTCTCGTTCCATAAGTCTCTGGAGGTGAACCAACCGAACTCATTCAGCACCTCTCTGGGGGCATATATGCACCAGGAGACCGGCCCGGAGGAGGTAATGGTTCGACCATGAAAAGGGCACAGCTAACACCTCCCCCACCGCCGGATCCGCTGCCTCAAGGCCAGTGCAAAATATCGGTTACAAGGTATGTCCGCCATCATGTGTCGGCCAACAACCCTCTGAGACAGTCCCATGGTTGTCATGACAGCCATGAATTCATGCTCCACTCCCCCAAGATCGGCGTCGGCATGGATGCTGAAGTCCACCAGGACTAGAGTCCTCGGAGACCCCAAGACCACCTCCAACACCAATTCTTCTATAGCATGTAGGGATGCTGCCGTACAGGTAGGTGCACGGTATATCAAGAACAGCCCCAGTTTGTGTCTGGCCAAATCAGTTACTAGATGGACGCCCTCTATGCTTAAAATATTTTACACTGGATACCTCCTCACAGACTAGGTATCCCTGAAAATAATTGTTACACTGCTCCCCCCCCTCCCCGACTGTCCCTCTGTCTGGGGCTGATGCTGAACAGAGTACCCAGCCGGAACAAGGTCAGCCAGAATTGGCCCCGACTCAGTGTCCAGCCAGGTCTCTGTAATACACATGAGGTCGGCTGACTGGTCCAGGATTACTTCCCAGATTGTTGTGGACTTATTAGCCACTGACCTCGCATTAATCAGCAACAGTCCCAGACCAGGGACCCTCCCATTCTTGATGACCACACCACCTGCCAGTGAGAGGGATCGGCACCAAACCCCACCCCAGTCCCCACCTTACAGGGAAGCTAAAAACTCTCAACCCAATCAGGTCAAACCCCTCCCTCACACTGAGCCTTCCCTCCCCGACCCAGCCCTCCCCTTCCCCTTCACAATAGGGTAGGAAGCCATACCCTTATCCAACAATCAGCCACCTCCACCCATCCCTTCCCCCCAACACTCACCCACCCCTTCCCACCCCAAAACCAAACCGCCAATAATATCCACGCTATGAAAACCATGAGAGGAGAAGGATGCACCAATAGAACCCTGGCCTGTCAGGAGCTTCCCAACTTAAACAATCTCTCTAGCCACCAAGGCTCTACTACTACTATTACACTTCCAGAACACCAGAGTCTCACAGATGCGCAGATGGAGGAGAAAGAACCATCTTGGCTCTACCCTAAACGTATCTACTTATGGAGGGTAAGGGCTCAAGAGTCATATCTTTCCCAGAGCCCAAACGTACTCTGATAGAGCCAGACTCTGTGTTATTGGCATCAGATACGATGGTCACAAAATCCATTGTAGCCCTATCCAGAGGCCAGGCAAAATCTAGCAATGGAACATTTTGCCCCCTCCCAGCAAAGTAAGTGCCTTATTCTCCTGTTTTGCAACTGACTTTGTAAACCAGGATGGGAAAGCTGAGGCCAGGGAACTGAATGCAGCCCATGGCTAGTTTTTATTTGGCTCCTGGATCCAATTCCTGGATGTGGTCCCTGGATACAGTTCCTACCCCCAAGCACTGAAGACTGAGCTCAGGATAAGGGAGAAGAGATGAAGGCACACACACAATGATCTGGATCATCCCCTTCTTAGCTGCACCTCTGCCCTTAACTTCTAAGCAGCCCTTGGTGCTTGTGCTAATTTTCCAAGTGGTCCCTGGCAGAGAAGAGGTTCCCCACATTTGATGTAAACTCAATGCTCCTCAGCCAGTTAACTCTGCACTTAAGCTGAAAGCCATGGGATCAAGTCCTATAAAAATGCTGTACTGTATAACTGCTTACATCTGGATCCTTTATTTCATATGTAATGGTCATCCCGTATCCAGATACTGTTATAATCTGGACATAAAAGCATGTCCCCCAAGACCTTTGAATACAGGAGATTATACTGGACTGAACTAAGATAAGTAATAAATCATTGTCCCTCTCCTCTTATGTTCCATACTTGGTACTCCCCCTCTTCCTTTCCCTCAAAAACATTCAGCTTCCTATGGTAATAAAAATATAGCTTAACTGGATAAATAAATAATTGCCTCAAATTTTTGCCTATGTTCTCCACAACCATAAGGGAGACAAACTAAGGATTTTATCACAAATCTCTCAGTTATCAAATTTAAGAAATCTCCAAAATGCTGACACAGCATTGACAACATTTTAAGATTTGACAATATCCGTGTGTAGGAGGAAGGGCATGGTGGGGCTAATGTGCTTCCTGGATCTCAGCTCTGTAGGACATTTAGAAGAAGAGTTCTCAGATACCACTCCACATTCTAGAACCCCACCATGCCCTTTCTTTTTGATATGTTTATCTGGTAACCCTATGGGGCTGGAGACAGCTTTGAAATCCTTCAAGTCCAGACTGCTCCCACCCACAAAGTTCTCTACCTGGGGTTGATTTTTCTGTACTCCTGTGTTCATTGCTCAGCAGCTGTAGGCTTCAGTCATCCACATGCCGAGGACTGGGGAATTTCTCCAGTTGCAATTGCTGTAGCCCAATTCCAGCTAGGGCACCACTGTGAACCCAGAGACCATGCAGCCATTTGCTTGCTTGTGGGGAAGGGGAGGAGCAGCATTGCATCTGTGGAAGCCCTTCCTGCTCTCTGCTTCCCCCTAGTACTGGCTGGCCTGTACTGCATGGAAGCAAGAGAAATCAATCACAAATGGAGCAGCAGCAGCAGTCAGAGAGATCTGAGGGGTGGGTGGCATTTCCAGCAGTCTAGGTGCACTGAACAGAAAAAGGGACACTTGTCCCCTGTCCTACTTTGCATCCAGCTGACATTTAAATTTCCTGGAAGCTGGATAAGTGAGTAAAACAACTTCTATTTAGGGGGCTCAAAGAGGAACTGCCCCCCCCCCCTTTGCTTTGCACTGCTGTGCCAGTCCACTGTTAGGGGATATCTCACAGGCCCCTTGTGCTTGGGAGAATTTCACACAAACCAAGTAAAGGTGTGAGGCACCAGATTGTACACATTTTAATGCTAATTGTTTAGTTTCTTTTTTACTCATCTTATGCTTTGACTCCTCTGTGAACATCATTCAAATCAAGGCATAAACAACAGCCAACCCCACTGTAAGGAGAAAGTCAACTGGTTGTGGTGGAATTTACTTCACATTTTCCCAGCACTTAGTAGCATAGGGCTGCAAGCATCTGTTTGAACCTGTCCTGCTCACTTTATGTTTCAGCATAATTGACCTGACCTCTTTGATATATCAGTGTTGGCAAGCAGGCAACCTGACAAGCTAGGTCCAGATATAGGGTCAGCCAGACAAGGAAACTGTTATTCCAGTGCACTCCCTTCACCTGATATACAAGGGAAGACAGTGACATAAAAAAAGTAAAAAACACATACTTGCCGTACGAGTAAATGCTCAAATTCTTCATTTTAAAATAAACTTCAAAGTTTATTTAAGAAAATAGTAGAATATAGAGATGAATTTTATCTAGAATTAATATATTTTAATTTAAACATAAAGCAATTGAGACAAGATAACAAATTAAAAATACTGGTTGCAATCTCAAATCCTGTTACACACGCTGTGTGCACAGCTCCCACATAGGCCCTTTTTACACAGACACTCTAACACCAATAAAATGGGTGTTACATTTTATTATACATGGTACAGGGCAGTACTGAAGCCCTGCAACATGAGTCCTTTTCAAACCAGATACCTCCACCCAGTTTCGCTGGGTGGAGGCATCTGTGTAATCACCACTTGCAGTGGGTGGGGTGCATTTTGCTGGGTGGAGATGGGTGGAGGCGTTTGTGTAAACACCACAGGCAGCGGGTGTAGGTGTGTGCACGCTCCCATGCAACACCCATCTCCACCCACGGAGCAACAGACTCCACTGCCGATTGCATTCAGACTCTTTTCTGGTCAGAATTCTTGCCAAAATGCCAGACAACTGTTCCATTGTCGGCACATCGAGAATGAGACAAGGACAACTATAATGGATTTAAATGGCCGCACTCTTTATTCAAATCAGAATTGTGAATTAGGTCGGTGGGGGTAATTGCCCTGTAGCAATTCAGGTCCAGTACCACTAAACACAACTGTTAACCATAACAACAGAAGATGGGAGGCTTGGATGTGCCCTCCAATGCTATTCCTGATGCTTACCTCAATGTCTCCCCTCAGGCTTTGATTAACCACCTCTGCTGGAGGGGACTGTGTCCTTTCGGAGTGAAGTAGGGAATGCTGAGGTGTTGCCAGCCTGGAGACCGTGCTCGTCCCTCCCTATCCGCCTTTGCCGCACACCCCTCCCCGGGAGGATAACCCTGGAGCTGGCCGTGCCATGGCAATGCACTCCTCAGACTATTTAATTCTTAACCATAACTTGATACAGCACTGGACCCCTGCCACTAAGGAACCGCCGATGGTTACAACAGATGGGACCGACACCCACCCGCAACCAACTCACAACTCCAACATGTCAACCAAACTGGCCTTCAACGTGGCCAAATAACTGTCATTCCCTGCCAGGGATAAATGGACTTCATCAGGGTGATAATACTTGGGCATCCTGAACGTTATCCCACAATGGGCCATCATGCAGTCATCCCTCTCTCTCACCCACTTCCCTATTAATCTTGCACCTGGTCCTATCCACTTTTTGCCAGCAGATGGCACATTTCCAAATAATCCGACCGACTAATTCGCTCCAAACTATGACAACTCTCGGGAACAGCTTTTCAAGTTCCAAGAGGGCAGATTTCATTTCAGCAATTAACCTTTGTGGCAAGTCATTCTTGCCCAGGTGGATTACCACCACATCCAGCATGGAGCCCCTTGCTTCATCCCTAAGGGTAGGGATCAACTGGTGCCATCTCATCTTGCTGCGACCCATCCATCGTATCACCACTGTGGACGAAAGCCCTAATTGAGATCCCCAAAATGACTGGCCATCTGCTTTTCTTGCCCATCGTACAAGGCTGTGGCCGGCGATCCAGATTATACAGGGGAAATGTGCTGGATCTGGGCACATGGAGAAAGCATAGGATTATTGGAGAAAACTCTGCACATAAGTTTTGTAAGCCCTTGATCGCCACCACCCAACAGCCCTAATACCATCCTCAGAGACACCCACTGCGGCCGCAACAGAAGCGGCCCCAATCCTGAAGGAATGCGAGCCATACTCATATGGAGGGAGGCCCAGACTGCTCAGGGCCTGCCGCAGTACCACGGTGAACTGATGCCTGGTCAACGGGGCACTATTAGCATGCCGAAATAGGGTTCCTCCCACTGGCGGGTGAAGTTTGAGGTACTTGCTAATGGCCTGAACCGGGCACAGGTCAGGAGTCCCTGCCCTGGCCATGGTTACTATTTGCCCCCTCCCGCGTTGATCAGTCTTGGATTGCCTCAACCTAAGGTACAGGACCTGCTGTTCTACTCGGACGTCCTCTATCACTAAGGATTGGTTTGAATTATCCCACATCGATTTGGCCACCACTTTGCTCACGTGAAAGGCTCCAAAAAAGGCCACCTTGAATACTGCAGAAAAAAGTGTTGCCTCAAACATGTCGAAGCACAACCTCGGAAGGGAGTCACATAATCTAATGAGGAGGGAGAGAGTAAATGGGTGACAGGAGATCTCTCTGTCTGGGACTTTCCCGTGATCAGCTCCCCAGCAGTCTACAGGCAAATAAACCCCTATCCGGTGGTGTGTGACCATCCAGGCGGCTCATAAAGCCTAACACTGGTAGTTTGCCAGCAATGGTATTTACTGCTGCCCTCGCCCACCTAAGATCCAATGCAAATTGGAGCATTTGAGCCTCGTGGATCAGGAAGGCCAAAGCCCAACACTGATGTGCTCTAAATTCCTGAAATTCCCTGAAATCCCATTCATAAGCTGCGTGGGTTCGCACGGCTAGTGATCCTTGAATAATGTTGTACAACTCTATCATCGAAGAGTCCACAGAGCATGTGGGATTGGATCCGGTGTCGACTGGCTTCAGGGACCAGGGAGCAGAAACACTCCATCTGGAAGTGAGAAAGGGCATCAGCCATGCTGTTATTCACGCCAGGTACATGCCTGGCAACAAATAAGATGTTGTAGTACAAACACGTTAAAACAAACACCCTAACCAACTTCATCACTCTGGGGGACTTGGATGACATTGAGTTGACCACATGTACCACTGCCATGTTGTCACACCAAAATACAATGGAATGGTCAGTGAAGTCCTCAGCCCAGAGGCACAGAGTGACTATGACTGGAAAAAAATCAAGGAAAGTGAGATCTCAAGTTATAACCTACTCCCTCCATTCGGCCAGCCATGAGGCAGTGCACTAATGTTGCCTGATATACTCCAAATCCCATGCCTCCCGCTGCATCTGAGTGTACCTGCAATTCCACCTCCAACAAGAGATCCTCCCACCAAAAGCTAGTCCCGTTGTACTCCTCAAGGAATGTTGCCCATGTCTGAAGGTCCTCCTTCATTTCCTGGGTAACTCGAATGTGATAGTAGAGTGCCGAATTGCTCATACACCTCTAGGCTCTGACTGAGTCGGAGAGGGTGCTGTGGGTGGGAAGGCCCCAACCAATCTATGCTCAGGAAGAGGAGAGGCCTCCAAGCCAATGCCCACTATTGGCTGCAGCCCCTTGTTGTTGGGCAACCCTGGCTGGGCCACCATACCTCCAGCCGTGACCCAGGTATCTGCCAAGCAACCTACCCCCCTCCCGGCGGCCAGCTCACCACAGGGGGTGAGGAGAGTATGGCCATTACCTCCTTGTCCCCTTCCCCACAGGAGCATGACAATGGACCCTGGTGGCCACCTGTAGACTGGCCAAGGGGCCTTTTCATGGAAATGTCCATGAAAAATGAAACAGTTGTTCTGAATTAGCCCTACATCAGCACATCCATGAAAGCTTTTTTTTAAAGTCTGATCAAAAGAATGCAAAATTCAGATTAGAAAATGAGTGCAGCAGAATGATGCTATGTCACCAAAACTTCCCATGGCCACCTTATAAGACTATATGCACCTGTGGAAGATGACTGAACCATTTGTGAATGATATTGTTCTGTTACAGTTGCATGCAAGAACTCTGCAATATGTGGTCAGATATTATCAGGAACTGAGTGAGGGAGCAGAGAGAGTCATGGTAGGGTTCATGTCAAATAGCCGTGCAGTATCAGGCCCAGGGATCTCAGAAACAGGCGTGGATCTGAAAAAGAAAAAAGGGCAGGACAGATGGGCAGGAGACACACGACAGGCAGTGAGGCAAGTAAGATGCAGACAGATGGGCATGGCCACAGAACAGTCTCAAGGGCAGTCACAGAACATGTTACAAGGTGGCTCAAGATAGGGCTGAAGAGAAATTTTTGCCCTGGTTTGTATTCTGATGGAAATAGAATAGGGCATTTCATTCCAATCAAAAATCAGAACAGACTAAATCAGAATTCCAATTAAAAACTTTACCAGTTGGAATTCCAATTGACATTTCACTAACCAATCTGTTTTTAAAAAACTGTCCCGCAAAAAAATAAAATAAAAAGAGCAGCTGGTTTGAACTAGTCCTAGCTAAAGAGCAATTGATGAGTAGACTTCAAGGTGCGCTTCAAGGGCAGTCACAGCATGAGCTTCAAGGCAGCTCAATTCAGCCACAGAGCACATGTCAAAGCCAATGGATGAGGAGTGGGCCCAAGGCAGACACTCAGCCAGGCAAACAAGGACTCAAATAGAGAAAACTGGATAGACTGACAGGAAGGAAGGAAGGAAGGAAGGCAGACTGGAATTAACAGGAAGGAGACAGCTGATCTGCTCAGCTTCCTGTGGCTGCATGCCTTTCTTTTATATGGCATGCAACCAATCAGTAAGCTGAGAGTATGGAGCAATAGTGAGGAGGTGTGTGGCCTGATGAGCATTGGGAAAACCATAATCGGGTATTTTCAGACGTTATGAGATCACGCTCAACCACAGTGGATCCCCACATGGTGATCGTGATCCCGTAACGTCTGATGGGGGGAATGGAAGTTCCCCCCAGATGTTCACCCCCATGAATCACAGGGGGAATCACATTCACCATGCAATCGGAGGTCCTGCCTGGATCATCCCCGATTGCGTGGTGAATGCGATTCCCTCCCCCATGAGCAAGGGAATTGTCACATCTGTCCCGCTGCTACGGCCCGGAATCAGCAGCGGGATTCTGGGCCATGGTCGCTGCGGGCGGGCACTGCGGCCGCATTGGCCGCGGCACCTGCCCATCTCCCAGGAGGGCGGGCGGCGAGGGAGCGTGGGAGGACAGGGCCGTGTGGCCGCACGTTGTACCGCACGGCCCTGTCCCTTCCCCGATTCCCCACCGGGATCAGCCGTGCCGGCTGGCACATCTGTTGGATGTGCCAGTTTGATCCCAGCGGGGGATCAAAGGGTGATTCCGTGACAGGGCCAATACAGGCCCCATCACATCTGAAAATACCCATCATTACTAATGTTGGGCACTGGCCAGAGTAAGCTGGTGGCATGGAAGAACCAGGATCACCTGCAAGGCCCCAAGGGTGCTTGTTCAGGCCCCAGTAATTAAGGATATGTGCTGTAGACACAAACAAGAAGAAGCCCAATGTACCTGGTCTTACCTACTCAATATACAGATTCAGGACAAAGCAAATGAAGAGGAACAGTGCATCTACATTGACCTAATGTGTTTGTAGTAAAGACAATGACTCAGGAGATGAAACTGAAAGAATGAGCTCAAGTGGGGTGGCAATCAATGGGCTGAAGCAATTTTCCCCAGAAAGGAGGCTGCTTGACCTGAAGTGGAAGTTGTGCAACATGTCCCCTCCTGCCTGTTGTCATGGAAGCTGAAACTTGGATGAGGACATAGGAAAGGAAAATGCTAGAGGAAAAATCAAAGAAGGGCAGGACAGCAGAAGCTGGACATCACCCAGGGATGCAGGTGAATGAGCATGTGCATCTGTCAACAAAACTGAGTGAGGCCATCATGTATTGCAAAATGAGAAGGCATGCATATGTCAACCACACCGAGATACAGGTAGCTGAAAGGAAGTCTAAGCATCTTTTTTACATGGTGTCCCATGGACTGTAAAAGATTAGGGTGGCCTAGACTCAGGATATAAGATAAATGTGCAAACATCTCAGGCGATTATATTTGCCCCAAACATTGCAATCTATCAACAGATTAAACAAAAAATGTCATTCACTGAAGCCACTACAGGAACAAAATACCTAGGCATTCCCCTAACAAAAGACACAAAACCCCTCTATGGCTATTTTTACATGGACACACACTTGCACAGTGTTCGGGCAGGTGTGCGGCAGGGGGGGCAGTACCTGTACACGGCCAGCGGTGGGTGGAGGGATGGGTGTGTAGCGGGTGTGCACCCGCCACCCATGTGAACACCATGGGCAGTGGGTGTTTGTGCATGCGCACTCCCACCGCACACCCACCTCCACCCACCTCACACCCATCTCCACCCACCTTCACCCACAGAGCCCTCCTGTAAAATGGAGGATGCTCCGTGGGTGGAGGTGGGTGAAGATGGGTGGAGGTGGGTGTGGTGTCCGTGTAAACGGACACACACTCACCTCCATCCACCATGCCAAAACACCCACCCATCCCCATCTGTGAGAAAAAGGCCTACCACTGTTGCATACCACTGTTAAAAACAATAAAAGAATTAATGGCCAACTGGAGAGGTCTGGCCACTTCGTGGCTTGGAACGTTAAATCTATTTAAAATTATTATCCTTCCAAAAGTCGAATATAAAATACTTATCTTACCAGTAAAACTCCCAGAAAATTTCTTCAAACAAATTGCACAGATAACAGCAGAATTCATCTGGAATAAAAATAAACCAAGAGTTAACATTAATACATTATATAGACCCAAAGAAAAAGGGGGAATAAATGCGCTTAACCTAGCTGCCTTTTTGTGGGCAATAAAACCCTGGCACCAAGGACTATCTGAGACAGACTGGGTCAAAATTGAAAACACCACCCTTAAAATTAAGAAATTTGATGATATATCAAAGGGGAAAATCAACAAACATCTGTGGAAAGAACACTCATTTGCAGATATAACCCTCACAATATGTAAAACAATCAGGAAAAAAGCAGGAATAATAAAAACAGGATCACTCTATTCTCCAATTAATAATTTAATGGTAAAAAAATAATAATATCTAGCCTCAACATTTAGAACCCACTTAAAAGAGAAAGGACTCATGAAAGTAGCTCAGCTGCTCAGAAATACTTCCTTCATATCCCAACAGATATTTGTAGCATTACAAGAAAAACAAGCACACTACAATATCTCCAATTGGGAAGTATATTTAATAAAAAAGATAAAATAAAGCAATATACACATCCCACGACAGGAATAGAGAAACTATTATTTGACTACTCCCACACTAAACGTTTAATGGCCAGAATTAAAGAAGAATTACAAAAAATGTGGTCCAAAGATACACCAGTCTACCTGACCAAATGGGAAACAGAATGTGAATGGGTCACATTTGACGAGAAACAAGTAAAAATAATATGGGACCATATGCACAATTGTTCCAATTGCCTAGAAATAAAGGAACCACAAATCAAATCAACACTCAGATATTAGCTCACACTCACAAGACTGAAATACAATAAAACTGGAAAACAAAGGTTATGCTGCAAAGGTTGTGGGGCTGCTGGAACTTACAAACATGGGTATTTTCAGATGTTACGAGATCACAGTGAACCACGGTGAATACCCACCTGTGGTCACTGTGTCTGGAACGTCTGTTTGGCGGCCGCCAGATGTTCACCATGGTCAATCCGCACATGGGGTCAATTTGAACCAAGCTTCCCGGGCTAGCCGGGGGAATGTCCTGGGAAGCGTGGTCAAAAAGATCCCCAGCGGGGACCAAAAAAAAGTAACGTCTGGCCGGTTGCCACGGCGCATCCGGCCCGCCGTGGCGGCCACATTGGCCCCGCCGCCCGCCCGTCTCCCCGGAGGGCGGGCAGCAGGGAAGCATGGGGGGGTGGGGCCGTGCGGCCGCACGTTGCACCACACGGCCCCGCCCCCTCCCCGATTCCCCGCCGGGAGTCCCCGACACGTCTGTTAGGCTGTGACGTGGTGGCTCCAGCGGGGGATCAACAAATTGGTTCCGTGACAGGGTCAATTGGCCCCATCACATCTGAAAATACCCAGTGAAACCCTTTTGGTCTAAAATATGGTCTTTTATGCAAAAAAAAATTACTGACCACAATCCAAAAATTACCTTTCTTGGGATCTACCCCAACTCTCAATTGATTAAGTGATACCAACCTACATGTAAAATATTGATTTTGGTTGCAATAAGTATTATTTTGAGACAATGGAAATTAGATGGGTTTAACAAACTATGGTATACATTTACTATGGAAAAAATTCTGGCTAGCCTGAAATGAACAAATGACGACTTCACAGTGAAATAGTTCCCATGTCTATACCCTATGCAAACAGAATCCTTACCTGACGATCAGAACTCCCATATATTTGACTTCATCTTCTGAATATTATACATCTGGACTGCAAAAGGAACTCCACACCACTAGAACTTAATGAATCACCTTTTTAATGTTTATTTGTGTTTATTGTTAATGTTATGATTTATAGTTATTCAACTATTCAATATGTTCAAACTATGTAAGGACAGATAACTGTCAGATCTATTCTTGGGGAAAGTGTATAAATAAAATTAAATACTGTTTTAAAAGATGAGGGTGGCTGTGCGGAGGCTGGAGAGGTGAACTAGCAAAGCAGACTGGAATTCCTGTTGACTGGGGGAAGTGTCGTTCAACTGGGGAAACATTCATATAGCAGCAGAACAAAAGAGAGTCAATTGAAGGTTGGGGTGATGACTCTTGGCTGCAGTTTAATGCTATATGATGTACAGAAGTGCATCAATAATTTTGTTGACCACAATACAATCAATACACCAATAAAGTATTATACATTCAGAAGACAGATTTTTGCAAATTCATTTTTAAAGAATGTGATTTCTCTCTTCTCATGGAGTTTGATAATATAGCCACAGAATATGGGGAAGCAGAAACTGACACAATAAATTCATATAATCCTGCTCTGACACTGAAATGGATGATCTATATGAGTTCAGTAGAGATTTCACTTGAGATAAACCAAAGGGAATCCATTCTATATATAACCGATGGAGACAAAGTAGTACAGATGATCTCTTATTGGACCAACTACTGTTGATAAGAGTGTGCAGCTTTTCAGGACACACAGTGACCTTCCTTGGGCATGAAAGGAGTCAGAAAGGCAGACTGAACAAACTGGGGACATTGGACCCATTAGACACTAGTGTGTGGTGTCTTGGCTTCCAGGTGAACAAAACTAAAGCACCACTGTAACTTCATCTGCTTAAGACTTTTTCTTGCTCCTACTGAAGGCAAGGCTTCCAAGAGATAACAGATTCTGGGCTTTAGACATGTAAATAGCTTATACCCAAAAGACTGGGTGGCTTGGACTGGCCTAGGTCTCTGTTTTACGGTTATAAGATGAGAGACATTAACCATGGCTTAATACTTCTTAATTTGTTTAAACATTACTAAGTAAATAATTCCTTTAGTTACTTTGCTGTTTCCCTCTATCATTGCTCTAGACCTTGATGTCCATAGGAAGCATTATAAATTTTGAAAATCTCCCATGCACTGGACATTTTAATGAACTGCTCACAGCAGTCACCTGTCAGTGGCCAGTGTATTGGAGAGAGTGAGTGAAAATTTATCTCCACTTCACAATATGTAACACTGCTTTTCACAGAGACCCGGACTAATTTAACTCTGCTGTTTTTTGAATTAACAAGGCTTGTCTTCAAACCTTTCAACATAGGAGCACTCTGTTCTGTTATTATTTTATTGCTTGCCTTCCCACCCTCCCACAGGACGCACGTTATTTAATCCATCTGGAGCCTTCGTAACCAGGTTCCGCTGCTCTCACTGACCCCAGTGATTTATGTTTCATATTTCATGCTGTGGTTGGTCTTTTCCCACTTATATTCCACCTCCTTCTTCTGTCAGTTTTTCCTCTTTTTTTTTTCTTTTTTTTTAAGGAGGAAGGATAAATATTTGACAAGTGGTCTGTTTGTCATGCAAACCCTAACACGGTTACAACTACAGAGGGGTATAATTCAATCTGCCAAGACCTAAACACTGATAGATCATTGGCTGCTGCTAGGCCAAGGGTTATGCCACTCATAATTTTTCCCACTGATACAACTATTGTATGGAATATGACATACATCTTTAGGTGTTAAATCATGCCTGGTATAATTTATCTGTCAGGAATCAAAGTGAAATAAAATAAAATACCACAACCAATAGTCATATTGTTAAGTCCTATATTCCACAGAGACCCACACTCACACTTCTGTGTGTGTGTATGTGTGTGTGTGTGTGTGTGTGTGTGTGTTTAAGTAAAAGTGAGTAAAGGAAAGAAAACAAAGAGGAGAAAGGAGTGAAATAAGAAGAATTTGCATTTTGAACATTGGACTTACAATCACTATCCCTTCCCTCAATGCATTACTTCCTCCATGTTCATATTCTTCTTATCAGATTTCATGTTTAATGCCCACCCTCCAGCCCCCAAACCCCATAAATCTGAATGAACACAATAGTGCTGATAAAACGGAAGCAAATTTCTTCTATTAGTGACTGACAGCAATTTGAACAAAATGAAGTTGTACCATGATATCGTTATATATACAAGGTGCAAATAACCTAGTTTGAATAATCACAGCCCGTGTCCTTTTAAATGATTTTTCTCCCCCATTTAAAAGGAGCCCTTTGATGTGATAATATTAATTCCCTCTGTGCTGGGAGGAAGAAAAAGAAAAAACCTAGGAGAAGCGGAAATTAAATGAGTAATGCAATGTCAGTCAATCTTTTAAACCAGGGCCTTATTAACAGCTAATCATTTTGTCATTTTGTCGCTCAAAGTAATGAATTTGATAGGAGGAGAAGGGAATGTTTTATGTTTATTTTTATTAGTTTTAAACAGAAACAGTTGTGGAAATATTATATTATCAAGACACACATGATTTAAGTGGTTTCTGTTCAGCATATCACTATTTTTCTTCTCTGCCAGTATCTGATTGCCATAATTTTGAATAATCTGCCTGTCTTTATAAAAAAAATAAATTGAAAAGGATATTCATCTCAGGTCTAGCATAGGGTTCTATCACTGGAGATGCATTAGGCTTTTGTTAGGTATTTCTTTACATCCTATTTATTCAGAACTATCTAGATAATTAATCGCTAGCAAAATGGTTATGCAGCAGCTTGGAAAGTATTGTATATGCTTCTCAACCTCCCATTTCTGAAGGCCAAGAAAAATGGAGGGGCAAGCCCATGAATACTTTTATATCTTTTATAATGCTTTGTGCAGTTCTAGTTCATTTTGAGATTTAGAAACCCCTTACTCCAGGGCAGTCCCACTGAAGACAAACTTGCTCTGGAGTAAGTGATTTGTGGATTGTGACCTATGGCAACAGAAACATTAAGTATGTACAGGATGCACACCCACTTGCCACAGCGTTTGCACAGGCACACACACACCCCTGTACATGTGTGCAAGAGGGTGGGGCATCCATGTGAAAAGGGCCATAATATGGATTTTCACAGCTTACCTATAGGTTCTAATTGAAGCCACTATGGGTGAAAACAGACATGACGCTAACCACCCTTTAACCACCCTTGGTGGCTATTTATGCATGTTGCAGGGCTTCATAGGGCACCAATACAGCCCTGCAACATGCATAAATAACCACCAAGGGTGGTTAAAGGGTGGTTAGCGTCATGTCTGTTTTCACCCTATGTCTGAAATCCTAGTACTGCGGAAGTCAATGACAATTTTTTTTACTGTTTGAGTTTTGTCACTGATGTAAGTGGGAAGAGGATTAGCCCCTTCATGGACACAAATGCGCTCTAGAATTCTGTCCTTATGGTTTATATTGACTGACTTTTTCACCAAGGCTCCAGCTAATTGAATCCATGAGAAACAGTTTAAAGAATTCTTGGGAACCATCCAAGAAGCAAAAATATTTCCCACAAATGATGAACAATGAGGAATAACACCAAATATGTGAGTGTAGCCTAATGTATTCTGTTTTAGCCATGAATTCGCCGAGAGTACAGTCCTCTGCCATTAAATTCAGTGTTAAAACTCCCATTAACTTTAATGGTGAATTGACCTGCCTGTGGCCTTGGACAAGTCTCTATGGGTAAAAACAGACATGACAGTGACCTGCTGTAGCCTGCTTTGGACCAGACTTCACCTCCATATTTGTGCAGACACCACCAGATGTTGGCCCGGGATTGCCCCAGGCAAATCCGGGCTGTGACCTCAGAAAACCTGTGAGGTCAGAGCCTGGGCTAAGGTCCACATGACCAGGCCAAAGCAGGCCACACTTCTTCCATTTTGCATTTGTTCCTACGTCACCAACCTGGCCCAGTTTGAGGCCACCATGGCTGGCCGTCATTGGCCAACATGGCTGCCCATCATGGTGGGGGGCAGGACATTGAGTGCAGTGCTGGGGCGAGGCATGTTTGTGTTTCTCCCACCCTCCCCACCACCCCAGCCATGGTCATGTTTATTTAGAAGCCTGGCCCGTGTTCACTGTGGTTGGCTCCCAAGGCTGGGTCGTGTTGCTGCCACCGCACCACTATCATGTGTGTTTTTTACCCTAATTCTCAGCCTCAGTTGTCGACATGTGAAATGGGAATCATAGTGATCGTTATAGGGTGGTTGTGAGGGTAAAGTAGATAAAAACCATAAAATATTGAAAGTGCTACATAAATGATTAATAATAATAAAATAATAACCCTAAGAAAGAAACTATGCTTGTCTTTCTGATGTGATCAAAAACATACGTTCCATTTCTGGCCAGAAAAATGGCTAAATTGATGTGAGGAATGATGTTTTAATGACAGAAATCTCCTATGCACCTCCCTCCCTGGGAGGGGAAGGAGGAGAGTCCAATGGAATTGTCTCTGCACAGCTGAATCAGTTTCTGTTCTCAGCTGGGAGGTAACGCCCTGTCCTGGCCCTGTGCTTGCTCATCTGCACCATATAGATAATGTGGGATTATGGTTTCTCTCCTGGGGTGAGGGCGAGAAAGGGGAGCAGAACGGACCCCTGTGCTACAAAGTGGGCAGGTGAGTGGCTCCCTGGAACATTCAAGCTCTCTATCTGGGGATTGCTCTGTGGGAGTTGTGCTCCCACTTGGTTTGTTCAGACTCAAGTGTCCTTTTCTTGTGTACGTTACAGGTTTGTTCATTTGACAATGGCCTGCGCTGCTCCTGACCTCCATTCTGCCATCCTGGGCTCCTTCTGTGTACTTGTCTATGGACTGGCTCACCATGACTGGTGTTCCAACCTGTTCCTACTGTTGTTGTCCAGCATATGGGGCACAAAGAGGGAGGAGGGTGTCTGACACCTTGTCTTTAGCGGACATACGTTGCTGATGGGGGATGTGCAGGGGCTTCTGGCTGACTCATCCTTCAGGGCAGCTGACTCTGGGGTTGTGAGCTGCTATATGCAGGTTCTGGAGCACTGTTTGTATGGGACAGGGTGTGTACACTGCACAGCCAAGCTGGGCTTTTGAGTACTGTAGTCTGCTGGTGTGGTCCCCACCCACAACCCATTGAGCAATGTGAACAAGAACATGACTTTGTGGAAGATGTTTGAGCTTCTGGATTCTCAGCTGTGCCTTATGGCAGCTGTATCCTTTCTGCCACTTTTGTTCACCATGACCCTGCTGAGGGCGAGGGGACCCACTGGTGGGAGTGCCATCGGATACTTTATCTTGACCTCCTGTCAGGACTGGGGAGGGCAGCCTATTGGTAGGAGGAAGTTAGGAACCATCTGCAGCTGAGCTTCATGCCCTGTACAAGGTATGGACATGGACAGAGGTTCAGGTTGCCCGCACTATATGGTGGTGTAGCATATGGTGTGGGGCTCATGGAGGAGCATGTAATTATGAAGAGGCTTATATGTGGAGTGAGTGGGGTTCTCTGTCCCCCAGGTGCTGGAATCCCATTAGACCTTTCCACTATGGGTTGCTACTGTGATTGATCTGTGGAAGGAGGGGAATTCCCCACCCCACCCCACCCTTTAGGATCCTGTTCGAACTTTGTGCTATGGGCTTCCAGTACTGATCTGTGGAGGGAGGGGGAATCCACACCCTTTTGCCTCCGGGACTCCGTTGTGCTACGGGCTGCCAGTCTGTGGAGGGAGGAGGGTTCCCCAACTCCAAGGTACTGTGACTCTGTTGGAACTTTGCACTATGGAATGTTCTGTGACACGTAATGTTAAAGGGATAGGACAGGGTGTAAACACCAGCAGGGGCAGGACAAGAAATGTCCTTGCCAGGGGACATCCCAGGGAACTGATTGTTTGGCCCACGTACAGCTGCTTTAATATCTGCCTTCTACTTTCCCCTTTTATTCCTCTGATCTGCATAGAGTAAGGCTGAATCTCTATCTCAAGATTCTAGAGATCTCATCAAGAATTGGGTTCTCAGTCAGGTTTTCCAAACTGAGAATGAGTTAAGAATTGGCCATTCACAACATCATTCTTGATGAGATTCTCAAAAAAAATTTAAAACCACTGTGCATGTGCAAAATGACCACTGCAGCCATTCTGTGCTTGTGTAGCCCTTTCCCAAAATGCCACCAGCAGCATTGCTGCATTTTGGAAAAGGGCAATCATTCTCTGCATGAGCAACAGCCATTTTGCGAATGTGCAGACCATCAACACTTTTCCAAAATGGCAGCAACACTGCCGGTGCCATTCTCGAAAAGGGCTGTTCATGCACCGAATGTATTTATTTATTTCACTGCTTTTTTATCCGACACCCTTCTACTCACAGAGCAGTTCGGGGTGGCTTACAAATGACCCCAGTGTCAATTTTATGGCTGGCTGGCACCTCCATGTGCCAGCAGGGATGTCATGGACTGCTTCCTCAGTCTCCGTCCCTGCTCTCATGGAGTATTGTGCAGGGGAGGAGGGGGGGCTGCTGCGACTGCTGCTGCTTCTTTTGCCTGCAGTTCACCATAGCTGTATGTCATGGTGGGGGATGGGTTGCTGGGAGTGGGGTGGGTCAACTGCCCACCTGTGTGTCATTTCCTCCAGCCTACCTGTGGCATGGGTATGGTGGATGGCTCTCCAGTCTCCACCCACTTGGGTTTATCTGTGTGTTTGTTTTGCGCTGCATACCTACCCAGGGACTGGCAACTGCTGTGGCCCTCCCCAGGGCCACACAGAGATCCACCTCACCCCTGTCTTTGTTTGTTTTCACCTATGCTCTCCTCCTCCATCCCTCAAAGCACTGTTTACATCTGAAGAAGTGGTACGTACCTTGGTGGAAGAGATAAGGGAGTGTTAGGTGCAGGACACTCATACCTCACATTCCTTGTCCTGCCCGTGCCCTTCCACCCCATGGATGAAAATGGTGCCTGCCAGGATTGGAGGGAAGGGGAGGAAAGGTCCATGCTCAGGGAAAATGTGCTCTTGGGAGTTCAGGGCATGGCTCAGAGGTGACTCAGGCCTTCATGCCCACCCCCCACCCTTTTGTGCCCCAGCTCTTGGAGTGCATCATGCTGTTCTCAGGTGAACACAAGACAAAGCATCAATGGAGAGAAAAAAACACGTTTTAAAAAATAGTTCCTAGCCACATGTACCTGCTTTAATGTATGGCAAGAACCTTATTTGTGCAATTCTTTAGACAGTGCTAGGAAGGGACTCACATCTATCTTAGTTAAGCACTTGTTATAGCCTTGGAGTTGCAGCGCTGCATTCTCTTTGTGAATTATTACCAGGAGCTCACTTGCTTAAAAAACCTTTTATATCTCTGTGTCACATTCCAGGACACTCCAAATTTGCAGTTGGAGCAGTTTCTCTAATGCTTATAAGTTGCATGCTCTGGTGGTCTGATACATTGACACAGGATATTCAGGTCTGGCTGCATGTTCTCTCACTAAAAAAATAAATTAAAAAAAATGTCTTTTCATCATTATCTAAAAAGAAAATGAATGAGTGATAACCCAATACACAGTGTTTTAATGATATTGTTAATGTCTTACTTTATGTATACACAAAATAAATAATTTTTATACTTAAAGAATGTTTCAAAGATGAATGTTAGTAAAGAATACTTCAGTCTACTGATGTTATACATCCCTCAGAATGTTATTGCTTGTGTATCTGCAATATATACACTAAACAGCAGAAATGTTTCTCTGATGTCATCAGTCTGTTATTGCTCTTTCAATCCCTTTCCTGCTTTACGCAGATAATCATTTTCTACAATGTATTTTAAACTTCTTTCTGTTTGGATAATTAAGATGGTTGCAATCAATGTGACCATAGTCCGGTTTTCAAGTGGGGAGGGGATACTTATTTTCTCACATAAATAAGGCTGCCATACCGTGTTGGTGGAGGCCATTGACTGGGTGGCTCCCAGGCGTCCGCTCCCGAACCGCCGACAACGCTGATGAAAACGGGAAGGGCAGCGGACGCCGGTTCGAGTGACGGTGGCGTCACTCACATGCTGAAGTTGACCGATTGCGGCATAGAGTCTGGTTATGTACCTATGCCGTGGTGGTGTGGGAAGCAAATAAAGTTTTCTTTGTTGCTCTCATTGCATTCACTAAGTCACACCCAGCGGAGTTTTTCTGGATGGTGAGGGGGCTGGTCCACCACAGTTTTGATGTAACACTTTTAGCCATGGGTGAACCAGAGGTAGTAGAAGTCTCACCTTGTCCTGTATTGTGGGATGAATTTCAGAATGTTTGCCCTCAGATGCGGGGGTGCCCTGGGGTCTGTATGAGCCACTTATTGTGAATTAGACCCATTCCCACCCTGGCTGATCAAGGCCAGCCGGGAGACATTAGGGCCATTGGTGGCGGGGATTGTCAGCGCCTCCTTGGGGGAGGGCAGGGTGATGGACTGCCTTAAGGAGGCTCTGGTGTGGCCCCTACTCAAGAAACCATCATTGGATGTTGGCGTCCTAGTCAGCTATCGGCTGGTCTCTAACCTTCCCCTTTTAGGGAAGGTTATTGAGCGGGTGGTGGCTTGGCAGTTGTAGGAGCATCTGGACTGGATTCACTTTCTCGATCCCTCGCAATCACATTTTTGCCATAGATATGGCACGGAGACTGCACTTGTGGCCTTGGTCAATGACCTCTCCCGTGAGTTGGACCGGGGTCATTTGACCTTGTTGATCCTATTAGATTTCTTGGCTGCATTTGATGCCATTGACCATGAGTTGTAGGTGACTCTGCTGCAGGACCGGACAGGGATTGGTGGGGCCGTTCTTGAGTGGTTCCGCTCCTTCCTGACTGGGAGAGTGCAGCGTGTGGTCCTGGGTGATTTTTCATCTTTTCCCCAGAGCCTCACATGTGGAGTCCTCCTGCAGGGTTCCATCTTGTCTCCTCTCTTGTTCAATGTGTACATCCAGCCTTTGGGGGAGGTTATTAGGGAGTTTGGCATACGGTGTTATCAGTATGCTGCATGTACACATTGGGTCATCATCAGTATGCTGATGACACCCAGCTTTATCTCTCATTTTCATCCGACTTAGGTCCGGCAGTCTCGGTGCTTACCTGGTGCTTGGCAGCTGTGGCGGATTGGATGAGGGCGAGCTGTCTGAAGTTAAATCCCGACAAGATGGAGGTGATGGTCGTGGAGATGGCAAGGGGAGTGGTGGCTCCCGTCATTGATGGGATCTGTCCTGCCCTGGTATCTCAGGTTCTGAGTCTGGGGGTGTTCCTGGACCCGTAACTCCGCCTGGATGCACAGGTGGCAGCTGTGGCAAAAGACGCATTTTGCCAATTACATCTGGTGTGTCGGCTTCGGCCATATGTCTCGAACTCCGACCTAGCCATGATTGTCTATGCTTTTATTACCTTGAGATTGGACTACTGTAATGCACTCTACGTGGGGCTACCCTTGGTGCTGTTTCAGAGGCTGCAGCTGGTGCAGAATGCGGCGACTCATCTCCTAACGTGGACGGGCCAATGCAAGCATATTACACCAGTGCTTTGCTCTCTGAACTGACTACCTATAGTCTTCCAGACCCAATTCAAGGTGTTGGTGTTGACCTTTAAAGCACTGAACGGCTTGGGCCCTGCCTACCTGCAGGACCACCTTACCCTCCAGGTCCTGGATTGGCCCCTGTGGTTGGCCAGGGGCAGCCTCCTCAAGGTCTCCCAGGTTTCTCAGGTGTCGACCTTGGGTGTTTTCAGACATAATGGGGCAACTTTGCCCCGTCCTGAAAACAACCCAGAGATTCCCCGCGGGGATCACCCAGGCATGGCGAACAGATGTGCCGGGGATCCCGGTGGGGAATCAGGGAGGGGGTGGGGCCATGTGGCGCAATGTGCAGCCGCACGGCCCCGCCCCCTCCACGCTGCCTCGCTGCCCGCTCTCTGGGGAGATGGGCGGGCGGCGAGGCCAATGGTGCTGCAGCGTCTGGCCGAGTTCACCACGGCCCGGAATCCTGCTGGGGATTTCAAGCTGTGATAGCTGACCAGATGTTACTCTTTTTTTATGCCTGCCTGGAATCACTTTCACCATGCTTCAGCTGATTTTCACGTCGGTACCCCGGGAAGCGTGGTTGAAATTGACCCCATGTGGTTATTCAGTGTGGTGAACATCTGGTGGCTGCCGAACAGACATGCAGGGCACAGTGACCACATGTTGGTATTCAGTGTGGTTCACTATGATCTCGTCACATCTGAAAACACCCCTTGTGGAGGGCATTCTCTGTGGCCACACCGTGGTTGTGGAACTCCTTCCCTTTGGAGGTCCGCCTGATTACCAACCTCCCCTCTTTCTGTAGACTATGGGTATTTTCAGATGTGATGAGATCACAGTGAACCACAGTGAATACCCACCTGTGGTCACTGTGCCCTGCACGTCTGTTCGGCGGCTGCCAGATGTTTGCCACACTGAATATCCACATGGGGTCTATTTCAACCACGCTTCCCGGGCTCCCAGCGGGAAAAATCCGCAGAAGCGTGGTGAAAGTGATTCCAGGCAGGCATCAATAAAAAGTAACATCTGGCCAGCTATCACGGCCCTGAATCCCCGGTGGGATTCCGGGCCGTGGTGAACTCAGCCAGATGCTGCGGCGGCATTGGCCTCGCTGCCCGCCCATTTCCCCGGAGGGTGGGTGGCAAGGGAGCATGGAGGGGGTGGGCCGTGCGGCCTCACGTTGCGCCACGCAGCCCTGCCCCCTCCCTGATTCCCCACCGGGATCCCCGGCACATCTGTTTGCTGTGCCTGGGTGATCTCGGCAGGGAATCTCTGGGTTGTTTTGGGGACAGGGAGAAGCCACCCCATCACATCTGAAAACACCCAATGGGTGATTTCAGACATTATGTGGTCTTGATTCACCACAGTGGATTCCCGGAGGGGGTGAACAGATTAATGACCCCCCATGGTCAAGGAAAGCCCCGAACAGACATGACGGGACCGGGACCACGTCAGGGGATTGGACCACCAGACCACGGCCCAGGGCAGCGCAACAGACATTACGCCGATCCCGGGCCAGGCCGTGGTCAAAGCACCCAGAAGGCACGGGGGCGGCTCATCCCGGCTGCTGTCATGTGCCCTTTAAATCTCCCTCCATGGCCTGTGTTGTTGCTGGTTGCCTGGGAGTGATGCTGAGTGCTTTGTCCCCAGCTGGGAAACATTTTCTTTGGTTTCGGCCAGTGGTTGCCGTTCAGACATTACTTTTTGTTGTTTCCCGTTGGGAATCTCTTTGACCACGCTTTCGGAGATTGGGTGATTTCAGACATTAGGGGCGGGTGGTTCACCACAGTGGATCCCCAGTGGGGGTGAATAAAACAACCACGGCGTGGGGCAAATAAAAGACCCAAACAGATGTGACGGGACCGGGACCACGACCGGGAATCAGGCCGACACATCACAGATCTGGGCAGTGAAACAGATGTGACACCAATCCCCAGCCATGGTCAAAACACCCAGATGACACCGGGCAGGGGCGGGACACACACATGGCCGCCTGAGGGCAAACGAAGCCAAAAGGCACACAAGGGAACGCCCACACAAGGGAAATGGGAAGGGAGGGGGGAAAAGGGATAAGAGGCAGACAGGTACCACACTCAGCAGGCGCACACACACAGCGGACCCACAGTACAACACACAGCAGGACCACACGCCCGGGCACACACACACACACACACGCGGGAGCACCCACCCAAGGGAAAGGCCGGGTAGGGGGGGCAGGGGTGCCCNAGGGCGAGCTGTCTGAAGTTAAATCCCGACAAGATGGAGGTGATGGTCGTGGAGATGGCAAGGGGAGTGGTGGCTCCCGTCATTGATGGGATCTGTCCTGCCCTGGTATCTCAGGTTCTGAGTCTGGGGGTGTTCCTGGACCCGTAACTCCGCCTGGATGCACAGGTGGCAGCTGTGGCAAAAGACGCATTTTGCCAATTACATCTGGTGTGTCGGCTTCGGCCATATGTCTCGAACTCCGACCTAGCCATGATTGTCTATGCTTTTATTACCTTGAGATTGGACTACTGTAATGCACTCTACGTGGGGCTACCCTTGGTGCTGTTTCAGAGGCTGCAGCTGGTGCAGAATGCGGCGACTCATCTCCTAACGTGGACGGGCCAATGCAAGCATATTACACCAGTGCTTTGCTCTCTGAACTGACTACCTATAGTCTTCCAGACCCAATTCAAGGTGTTGGTGTTGACCTTTAAAGCACTGAACGGCTTGGGCCCTGCCTACCTGCAGGACCACCTTACCCTCCAGGTCCTGGATTGGCCCCTGTGGTTGGCCAGGGGCAGCCTCCTCAAGGTCTCCCAGGTTTCTCAGGTGTCGACCTTGGGTGTTTTCAGACATAATGGGGCAACTTTGCCCCGTCCTGAAAACAACCCAGAGATTCCCCGCGGGGATCACCCAGGCATGGCGAACAGATGTGCCGGGGATCCCGGTGGGGAATCAGGGAGGGGGTGGGGCCATGTGGCGCAATGTGCAGCCGCACGGCCCCGCCCCCTCCACGCTGCCTCGCTGCCCGCTCTCTGGGGAGATGGGCGGGCGGCGAGGCCAATGGTGCTGCAGCGTCTGGCCGAGTTCACCACGGCCCGGAATCCTGCTGGGGATTTCAAGCTGTGATAGCTGACCAGATGTTACTCTTTTTTTATGCCTGCCTGGAATCACTTTCACCATGCTTCAGCTGATTTTCACGTCGGTACCCCGGGAAGCGTGGTTGAAATTGACCCCATGTGGTTATTCAGTGTGGTGAACATCTGGTGGCTGCCGAACAGACATGCAGGGCACAGTGACCACATGTTGGTATTCAGTGTGGTTCACTATGATCTCGTCACATCTGAAAACACCCCTTGTGGAGGGCATTCTCTGTGGCCACACCGTGGTTGTGGAACTCCTTCCCTTTGGAGGTCCGCCTGATTACCAACCTCCCCTCTTTCTGTAGACTATGGGTATTTTCAGATGTGATGAGATCACAGTGAACCACAGTGAATACCCACCTGTGGTCACTGTGCCCTGCACGTCTGTTCGGCGGCTGCCAGATGTTTGCCACACTGAATATCCACATGGGGTCTATTTCAACCACGCTTCCCGGGCTCCCAGCGGGAAAAATCCGCAGAAGCGTGGTGAAAGTGATTCCAGGCAGGCATCAATAAAAAGTAACATCTGGCCAGCTATCACGGCCCTGAATCCCCGGTGGGATTCCGGGCCGTGGTGAACTCAGCCAGATGCTGCGGCGGCATTGGCCTCGCTGCCCGCCCATTTCCCCGGAGGGTGGGTGGCAAGGGAGCATGGAGGGGGTGGGCCGTGCGGCCTCACGTTGCGCCACGCAGCCCTGCCCCCTCCCTGATTCCCCACCGGGATCCCCGGCACATCTGTTTGCTGTGCCTGGGTGATCTCGGCAGGGAATCTCTGGGTTGTTTTGGGGACAGGGAGAAGCCACCCCATCACATCTGAAAACACCCAATGGGTGATTTCAGACATTATGTGGTCTTGATTCACCACAGTGGATTCCCGGAGGGGGTGAACAGATTAATGACCCCCCATGGTCAAGGAAAGCCCCGAACAGACATGACGGGACCGGGACCACGTCAGGGGATTGGACCACCAGACCACGGCCCAGGGCAGCGCAACAGACATTACGCCGATCCCGGGCCAGGCCGTGGTCAAAGCACCCAGAAGGCACGGGGGCGGCTCATCCCGGCTGCTGTCATGTGCCCTTTAAATCTCCCTCCATGGCCTGTGTTGTTGCTGGTTGCCTGGGAGTGATGCTGAGTGCTTTGTCCCCAGCTGGGAAACATTTTCTTTGGTTTCGGCCAGTGGTTGCCGTTCAGACATTACTTTTTGTTGTTTCCCGTTGGGAATCTCTTTGACCACGCTTTCGGAGATTGGGTGATTTCAGACATTAGGGGCGGGTGGTTCACCACAGTGGATCCCCAGTGGGGGTGAATAAAACAACCACGGCGTGGGGCAAATAAAAGACCCAAACAGATGTGACGGGACCGGGACCACGACCGGGAATCAGGCCGACACATCACAGATCTGGGCAGTGAAACAGATGTGACACCAATCCCCAGCCATGGTCAAAACACCCAGATGACACCGGGCAGGGGCGGGACACACACATGGCCGCCTGAGGGCAAACGAAGCCAAAAGGCACACAAGGGAACGCCCACACAAGGGAAATGGGAAGGGAGGGGGGAAAAGGGATAAGAGGCAGACAGGTACCACACTCAGCAGGCGCACACACACAGCGGACCCACAGTACAACACACAGCAGGACCACACGCCCGGGCACACACACACACACACACGCGGGAGCACCCACCCAAGGGAAAGGCCGGGTAGGGGGGGCAGGGGTGCCCAGACAAAGCACAAGGAACAACAGGAGCAGGGGGGGACACAGAAGAAGGGGGGCACCACAAAGGGGCATGGCAGGACACAGGCTGCAGTAACCCCCCAACCCCACAGCACCACAGTCCACATAGGCACCCACACAGCAACACAGGCAGTCTCAGAAAGGGGGGCCAGGACCCCAGGACCAAGGCACGATGGGGGCCCACAAGGCACAGCGAACCCAGCAGAGATGGTCCAGAAGGGGAACGGTGGCCCCACAGTCACAGAGGGCCAGAGGGAGGGCAGCCAGGACAGGTGGAGAGGTGCTCCAGGTCCAACGACATGAACCCCCCACCGGGGAAGCACCATGGCCCAGTCCGGGGGGGCCCAAACCCCAGGTCACACAAGCTCCCAAGATGGGGGGGGCGCTGCAGGTGGCAGTGCTGTCGGATGCGGACAGGCAGCTGGACACGGGCTGGTCAGAGAGGCCACCCAGGCACTCAGAAGGGCTACCAGGGGGGCTGGAGGGGGCCCTGGGCCACAGCAGGGGAGGAGCACCCCACGAACCAGGCAGGTGCACACAACGGCAGAGACATCAGGGTGGGGGAAGCCAGAGGGGACCGGCCCCCCTGGACCGGGGAGGAGGCCCACATGGGAGCACGACACCGGGGGGGCCGGGAGGAGCACCGGGAGTCACAGGGCTGCCGCTGGGGGACACAGCGGGCCCAGGGCCAGGGTGCCCCGCCCGGTGAACCAGGTGGGGCCAATGCAGCAAACCCCGGTGGTACCCCTGCATGGACATGTGTTGCGCGATTAGATAGTATGCCTCGAAGGGATCATGCATGGAGAGAGGCAGCTGGACGTCCACACGGGCCCACACCCCCAACAGGGCCGACATCTCCACCGCGGAAGGCTCCGACACACAGCAGGCAGCAGAAGCGGGCCACGGAAGGTGTCCCAGATCCAGCAGCCGGTGGTACACCGCCCCACAGGTGCACTGGTACCCACGCACCCCGTGAACACAGGAAAAGTAGGACACGGTCAAGGCAGGGCCACCCTCAGCAAGGCACTCCATGAAGGCACCCATACTGCACACCACCAGCGCAGACACAGTCTCTGCCCCGGTCCAGGGCACATGGGAGCACTGCTTGTCCAGGATGCGTCCCTCAGGGAAGCGAACAAGCCTCAGGGCCTCCGTATGCAGCTGGCAATCATGAGCGCTTGCCTCATAGCCGAAGTAACGGAGTCCCGAGCTTATGCTCTCATAGTCACCCGCACGGATGCCTGGGGTGCCCAGGAGCAGCTGCAAGGCTGGGGTATGCCACAGGTTGCACAGAGACATGGTCTCGCTGAAGGTCCAGATATGGGGGGCCCCATGGGGGCTGGGGAGTGGGAGCCCCATGGATGGGCAGCCCGCCATGTTCCGGCACAACAGGGAGAATGACACAGAGCCCTGGCGGCAAAAACACCCTCCAAGGCCGGGAGGCGCACCGAGGGGTCCCGAGTACTGGGATGCGGGCGCAAACTGCAACATTGTAGCACAACAGAGCGAGGCATGGGGCGCGGACCTGGCCCAGCTGCGCAACACAACAGTGAGCTCCCTGGCCGGCTAATCGCACCTTCAAGGCCATCCTGCAGCAAACAGTGGGGGGAGGGGGGCTGGGCTGGCGGTGGAGAGGACTGATGGAATGCAGCTGTCCTGAGAGCGTGAAGAACCACGTGCCAATGCAGGAGCAAGACCAGGTGCCCCGCCTGCCGGTGCACCCAATTGCACGCACCCATGCCCCGGTCCTCCCTGGGGAGGGCCATGGCCGCCCAGGGGCCCAACCCCCGGACAGCCCCGCCTTCAGAGGCCCTTTATAACAGCTCTTCCCCCCCCTCGGGCCCCACCATCATGGAGCACAACAGGGAAGCGGCCTATTGGATGTTCCTCGCGCTCGCAGCCGAGTGGTTCCATGACCACACCAAGCAGCTGCGCCTCCTGACCGCGGAGGTGAAACTGGCCACCTGGGTGTGGGTTAGGCATGGGCGAACAGATCGTGGTTCGTGTTCGGCTGTTCGGTTCGGCCGCGTTCGGTTTGTGTGTTCATGTTCGGTCGTTCGGTTCGCCCGCGTTCGGTTCGTGTGTTCGTGTTCGGTCATTCGGTCGTATCGCGCATTCGTGTTCGCCCATTCAGTTCGGTAGCGTTCGTGTTCGGCCGTTCGTGTTCGGTTGTTCAGGCAGGTCGTGCATTCATGGTTGGGCGTTCGGTTCGTTCGCAATCGGGTTGTGTGTTCGTGTTCGG
>QEPC01005125.1:734098-887710 GCA_003113815.1 Sphenodon punctatus
TGGCGAGCGGCCAGACGTTACTTTTTTTTGGTCCCTGCCGGGGTTCCATTTGACCACGCTTCCCAAGACATTCCCCCGGCTAGCCCGGGAAGCATGGTTCAAATTGACCCCTTGTGCAGACTGACTGTGGCGAACATCTGGCAGCCGCCAAACAGACGTTCGAGACACGTTGACCACAGGTGGGTATTCACCATGGTTCACTGTGATCTCGTACCGTCTGAAAATACCCATAATGTCTGAAATCACCCAATGTAAGGCCTGGCTATTCTGCCATGCTTTTCATGGGGAAGCGGGGGTGGGTGGGTTGGGTTAGGATGCGGGGGGTATGTTGTTTTTTTATATTGTGTTTTAATAGTGTTTTAAATTATATTATTGTTGTTTTAAATTGTTTTGATATGTTAGCTGCCCCAAGATGCTTTTAGCAGGAGGGGGCGGTATCCAAATTTTATTATAAATAAATAAATAAATAAGCCATTATTAAATATCTCTATTTATTTGTTATATTTGTCATTATATATTTTGCAAACAAGTAACAGTTAAATTCTACAAGCCACTTTCTGAAATATTCTGGAAATATGCATAATGGACCCCTAAGCAGACACACAGCACTCCTAGGAAAGAATCTGCATTCTTGACAAATTTAGTTTCATACATACCTCATACTACCAAGATCAGAAACAATTTGCACTGTCCACATTGCTGAGAAGACCTGAAATGGAAAATCTTGGTGAGTGCTGCTTCTATCAGAAAGAGGGCATTCGCCAAGATTCATGCAACGCAGAAACCTATAGGCTTTCCCCTTGCAAAGAAGGCCTATTTAAGATACTGGCTGCGGTTGCTTAGCCATTCGGAGATGGCACTTATAACAGCATGCCTAAAGGAAAAATTAGTATACTCTGGGCCATGGAACTATTCCTGGCTTCTTTATTTGGCTCGTTTGTTTGGGAAAATGGGGCACTCCTTTGAGTATGGGTGTTTTCAGATGTTACGGGGCCCGTTGGCCCCATACCGAAAACACCCTATCCATTCCCCGCAGGGATGACCCCATCACGCTGTATCAGACGTGCCGGGGGGATCCCGGCGGGGAATCTGGGAGGGGGCGGGGCCGCACGGCGCAACGTGCGGCTGCACGGCCCCGCCCCCTCCATGCTCCCCGCTGCCTGCCCTCTGGGGAGACGGGCAGGCGGCGGGGCCAATGCGGCCGCCGCGTCGGGCCGGATTCGCCACGGCCCGGGATCCCGCCGGTGATCCCGGGCCGTGGCGCCCGACCAGACGAGACGCTGGGGTTCACCCCAGCATGGAATTGCATTCAACATGCGACGGCCTCCAGCCCCACCGCTTCGGCCGCTCGCATGGTGAATGTAATTCCACGCCACGGTAACATCTGGGGGGAAACATCCGTTTCCCCCAACAGACATTACGAGATCACAGCCACCACCGAACTGAGCGTGGTTGACTGTGATCTCGTAACGTCTGAAAACACCCTATTATTGCGGTAAAACTCTGGCAGGGATTAGAGCTGAGATGTTCCTTAGGATACAAGATATGGCAGGCCAGGAGGATTTGGCAGCAGTCAGGTCATGGAAGGTGGCACCACAGCTTGGGGAGATTAAGACTTCTCATAGTCTAGAATGATACTTGAATTTGCTATCCAATACTAAACTTCATAGGGCATACATATTATTTCATTTACAACTCATGGAGACAGCTGTGACTGAGGGCTGGTATAACCGCATTCCTCCTGGGCAAAGGCTATGTTCTTGTTCCAGGAGGGAAGCAGAATCTGTCGAACATCTCTTCCTAAAATATCCCTATTATCACAACTTGCGGGCAGTATGGCTTTTGCCACTCTTACCCCAGGGGATGGCCTTTGATTCTCAGGGTTGTTTTACAGCCCTTCTTTCTATGACCCAGGAAGAGGAAATTGTTGCCCTGGGGACCTTCACTCTCTTGGTAGTTAGAGAGAATATATATTAAACATCAGTTGAGTACAGCGAGGGGAAGGTCCCATAGCTTTCTGGCAACTTCCATCTAGATTAGGTTGGGTGGGCATGGGATATTAAAATCTATTGACCTTTATTGTGTTATTACCTTATGTTTACTTTGTGTGTGTGTGTGTGTGACTTTTCCACAATAATGGAATATTGTTGGTATTGGTTGGTCCAGCAATGTTGGAGGCTATAATGTAGCAATTCTGCAATGTGGTCCTGAGATTGTAAGGATCTTGCTGGTCTGGTTGAAACTGATTTTACACAGGAGCCTGGATGGACCTTTTGACATAGGGCAAATGGTTGATATTAATTATCTTGTTGTTGCTGTATTAATGCTTTGCGGCTAGATAGGGGATCCTTTGATTACATGGAGTTGGAAAGTTAAATGTGAAGGATATTGTTTTCTCCTGTTTGGATGATATTTTCCCTTTTTCTTACCCTCTCTGGCTGGGATGTACTAATGATTGATTTTTAAATTATACAATTATATAATTATAATTTATTGTTACCTTTTACCTATATTCTATGGATTCTATGAATTTAGATTTTGTATGTTCGCTGTTTTGTTGGTTGGGCCATGGCAAAAGCCAGTGCCATCAATAAAAATAAAGTATAGGTTTTATACTTTATAGGCTTCCACGTCCAAAAGAGTATAGGCTTTCCCACTGTTTTTGCCATTTCCTGTAATTTTTTGAAAGTTGAATAGATATGCTGCAGGCTGGTAGCATGCCCAATGTGTGTCATACATAAAACCCCAGGTGCTGTGGAGACAAAAACTTGCCGACTAAGCAATATATTCTAATTTATGGAAATTGCCATAAAATTTAGGGCTGAAGCCAGAAGTCCTTTGGTTCTTGCAAGATATTTCACAAGATTTCTGGCCATGACTGATGACTCACTGAGCTCTGGGCCCCAGTATGAAATCTTGTAAAATATTGTGCAAAATAAACAAATATCTCTGTACATGCACAAAATGATCACAGGAGCAGTTCTGCACATGCAGAACAGTACCTTTCCCAAAATGGCACTGGTAGTATCAGTGCCATTTTAGAAAAGGGCTGTGCCTGCACTTAACATCCCTGGTGGCATTTTGTGCATTCATAGTGATTTTTGATTATTATTTTTTGCCTCCTCTTCACATCCCCTATTCCCCTGAGAGGAAGCACAGTGGTGAGAGACCCAGTGACTGGAGCAGCCAAGTGAGTACATGATGGGGAAGGGGGAGGAGGAAGGTCTGTAAAAGGTCATTTTTTTTATTTTCCAAGTGTGGGGGAAAGGAGGGCTGTCTTGAGATCCTCACTCCTCTTGACAAGAATCTAAGCAGTTTCTTTGCTTGTTCTCATTTGCAAGCCGAAAACCCTGATTCTCGCTGAGAAAAATGAGAATCCAAGAACTGAGTTTCCGCCGTACTAAAACTGTTTTAAAATTCCCGGAAAGTGATGAAAAGTTCCAGGAAGTGACAAAAAAAGTACCTGACAGTGGCAAAAATGACCCAAAAAAATACTGGAAAGTGACAAACATCAAAACACTGGATCAAAAACATTTGGATGCAAACATCCTTTTTAAGCAGGGCTGGACATCTAGGCAGGCAACATAGGGTGTTTTCAGACGCGATGAGATCACAGTGAACCATGCTGTATACCTACATGTGGTCACTGTGCCCTGCACGTCTGTTTGGCGGCCGCCAGATGTTCACCACGCTGAATGTCCACATGGGGTCAATTTCAACCACGCTTCCAGGGCTCCCAGCATAAAAATCCCCAGAAGCGTGGTGAAAATGATTCCCGGCCAGAACCAAAAAAAAGTAACGTCTGGCTGGCGATCATGGCCCGGAATCCCCGGTGGGATTCTGGGCCGTGGTCAACCCGGCCTGATGCTGCAGCGGCANCCGGGATCCCCCCGGCACGTCTGATATGGCGTGATGGGGTGATCATGGCCCGGAATCCCCGGTGGGATTCTGGGCCGTGGTCAACCCGGCCTGACGCTGCAGCGGCATTGGCCTCGCTGCCCGCCTGTCTCCCCAGAGCGCGGGCGGCGAGGGAGTGTGGAGGGGGTGGGACCGTGCGGCCGCACGTTGCACCACATGGTCCCGCCCCCTCCCTGATTCCCCACCAGGTTCCCCGGCACATCTGTTTGCCGTGCCTGGGTGATCCTGGCGGGGAATCTCTGCATTGTTTTTGGGACGGGGCGAAGCCACCCCATCACGTCTGATAACACCCATAGAAACCTATCTAGGGCAGCAGATTTCAAGTGGGGCAGGGAGGGTTGGGGGCTTCTGTAATCAACTTGTGGCCACCTGGTCATGGCACCCTCCCCTTCTCTCCCCCCCTCACCACAACCATACTGCCTCATCTGCACCACTCGCAGTCTGGACCATTCCCACCTAGTGAAGCCCTGTTCCACCACTGATCCCCCTCCAAATGTGTTCTGAGGTGGTGTGAAGCATGGAGGAGACACTTCTGTGCTCGGTACCACCATTTTCTCCCTCCCTGCCTCAGACAACAGCCCATGCGCACACCAGAGCTCTGGGGGCTAGCGAGGGGTGGCATCTTGAGTTGCCTAGGGTCACTAAAATCCAAAGTCCATCCCTGTTTGTAAGGCTCCCACAACTCCAATAGCAGCATTGGAGAGTTGGAGGTGGAAGCTGCTGTGCCAGGAGCACAGGGTGCTAGTCTGCCCTATACCTTTTTGTCGCCTAATTGCTTAGCGTAGAAATGTAAAGGGAGAGAATCTCTGGGAAGTGAGAATCAAGCTCACAAGCACCTGTTCCACTGCTTGAGGCATATTTCCAGAGACGATTAGCATCTTTAGACATAACAAGGATTGGGTGTCAAAACCCCTAAGCACGTGTTTGGCCATTGTGTGTAAGCACCGTAACAATCCCAACACCAGTTTGGCCGCTGGTTGAACACACGATGTGAACACCAAGGTATCACAAGGACAATTTGTGTGTTTCAGCTGAACACGTGGTCAACGTTGTGTCTAATGATATCACATGGCATGTTAGCAGGTACAACGGGGGAACGAGGTGGCAATGCTTGTGTGCTGAGATCGGGTGGTGAACAAAACACCAATTTTCCCCAAGATGGGCTGTGTGTCTAAGCAGTGCCACATGATGAACACAGGACTAAGCCAGTGTTCATATCAAGGTCAAAACACACATTCAGACACCCATCGACGTTATGTCTAAAGACATCCTGTGTCTCTCCAACCCAACCCACCCCTTCAGACCCCAATGTGAAATTTTTCAGCAGGTGCCTGGGTCTATAGGACAACTGTCAAAACCCTTACTAAAGCTGGAATGTCTTGAATGATGTGGGACATTTGGAAGGCATGGCAGGGTGCTGCCCCTTTAAGAACCAGATACCCCGTTATGTTACTTCTGAGGAGCAGCTTCCTTCCAGATGGTGCTTATGCAGAAATCTGGGAGAGCCACTCAGGGGTTTCCCACCTGTGGGAAAGGGTCGCTAGGAAGCTGGTAGATCAGAGACACATGCAAATTAGCCATGTGGTGCGAATGCTGACAGCCAGGTGACTTCCTCTGATATGCGTCTTTAGAATGCCGATTGACCGAATAACAAAATCCAGTGCAGTCAAATGGCATTCTAAAGATGCATATCAGAGGAAATCATCTGGCTGTCGGCATTCACTCCTCGTCAAAGACGGGACTAATTTTCATGCACCTCTGATTTGCCGGCTTCCTAACAACCCCTTCCAGCAGATGTGAAAGTACCCTCAGTCAGTAGTCCAGCAAGGGAGAGACCTGATGGAAGGGCCCTAGGCTAGGGAAGAAGAGATTCAGTGGCCTATAGGAGTTCATAGCAGGTTGTGGTCGAAGACAAAAGGGGATGAAATTAATTAGACAAAGACTACATACACAACTGCCCTGTAAAGCACCAAACGGAAGAAAAGCTTTTGATTCCATGCGAGCTATCGTTGGATAACAGAGGTGCCAAGCAGAACAATTGCTGTGGGTAGGAGGATGGCACATGTGCCTGGGGCCTGATTCACCTAAACCAAATGGCTGGGCCTACCTTCAGTTGCTTTCATGGCTGTTCTCTACAGCTGCATTCACACGGGCATTTAATTACCCATGGGATAGTACCGTTGTGCTTTATCATCCTTCACACGTGCTGTCAAATCTCCCTCTCCTGCATTCAATCTTGCCACACATCCCCTATAGGCTATAAGCTGCTAATGATCATGTCATTTTCAGCATCTAGGCTGTTATCAGGCACATTCACAAGAGTGTCTTTTCTCACATGTTAAATTTCTTGTGGGAGAGAACAATTGTACCTTATCTCTTATCACACATTCCTCTGGCTTTGAATTTTGACTCAGGTACTGCCACTGATGCGCTAACAATTGGGTTAGCAATTGCAGCTAACAACAGGGTGCTGCAAGGCTGTCCCATGTCTCGCAATGAAACTGATGGACTTATGTGGTGTCAGTTTCACTCCACCGCTTTAAATCTCACTGCTGACAAGAGGGATGTTTATGCTGGGGTCCAAATGGGGGGAAGAGGGGGGAGCACACATCCTGTCATGTTGCAGTGCAGCCGGGCAGAGACTGAGCTGATCAGAAGCAGAAGCTCCTGAAGAGCGTGGCATGTGTGGGACACACGTGGAAGGTGGCACAGGACAGAGAAAGCACCACTGGCAATGGCACAATGCAGGCATTGCAGCCACAGCCTCCATGACTCAGGCACAGCAAGTGGAGGAAGGGAGAGGCACTTGCAGGAGGAGGGAGGGGAGGAGATATTATAAGGGAAGGATGTTCTTGCACCTGGACCCATTCCAACCTAGCTACACTTTTGGCAGCTATTGTCTCTCCTCTCCCCCCCCCCCCCCCCCCGTCTCTCAGATTGTAAGCCCTAGGGCAGGGACCCGGTACATTGCTGTGCTATATAAATGCTTGCTAATAATAATAATAATAATAATAATATTATGAGGGTGGAGGAGGTGAAAATGACAGAAGTGTCCTTCACACATTGGGTGAAAACAGACATGCACGTGACTCTGGGCTTTAACACTGCTTTAACATTTCTTTGCATGTTTCAGGACTGTATTGGCGTCCTACAGTTCTGCAACATGCTTACAAAATGTTAAAGTGGTGTTAAAGTGGAGTTTAAGGTGCACGTTTGTTTTCACCCATTATGAGCAATGCTAGGAGGGACTTAGCTTGATTATTAAGCCTCAATTTTTAGCTTGTCAGTTGCGGGTGATTTACAACTTGCTTGTGCAGGAACTTGTGAGCTAATCCATTTACATGGGCAATAAAAATTATTTATTATTAATTATTATTATTATTATTATTATTATTATAAGCATTTATATAGCGCCAGCGATGTACCTGGTGCTTTACAAAAAACAAGATTGACACGGTCCCTGCCCGAGAGCTTACAATCTTGCAGGATAAGCAGTTAAGTCAGGTTTTTCATCTCTTGTGAGATGAATTATTTATTATTAATTATTATTATTATTATTATTATTATTATAAGCATTTATATAGCGCCAGCGATGTACCTGGTGCTTTACAAAAAACAAGATTGACACGGTCCCTGCCCGAGAGCTTACAATCTTGCAGGATAAGCAGTTAAGTCAGGTTTTTCATCTCTTGTGAGATGAATAGTCACTAAGAGCTGGATCTGCCATGGAACAGCCAGTGGTGGAGAAGTGACACTGCAGGACAGTTCTGCCTGTATACTACCAGAATGCTGCTGCTCTCTTCTCTGTTCTGTAAGGAAGCAAGGGCTGGACCTACCATAGCACACAAAGTTTTGAATAGTCACTGAGGTCACTTTTAGATGAGTGGCCAGGGAAGCGATTTCTGCAATGCACCAGTAGGAAAAGCCATGCAGGGTGCATTTACGTGCACCGGAAGTGGCCACCCACCATAGGAATCAGCAGCATGGGTGGCCTTTCATGGCCTCTTTAAAGATGCATTCTGGAAACCCCAATATCAAGGTTTTCAGACTGCATCTTCAAAGTGGCCATGGGAGGCTGCCTGCATCGCCGATTCCTATGGTGGGCGGACACTTTCGGTGCGTGCAAATGCACCCCGCGTGGCTTTTCTTACCGGCACACTGAAGAACGTGCTTCCTGGCCGCTTGTCTAAAAGCAGCCTGAGTGAAAAAAAATGAAATGGGATGAGACAGAACCCCTGTCAACCATGGGATGGTCACTGCAGCCACCACACTTCAGGCTGATAGGCAGTTCAAATAAGCATCCCCCACCAGGGAATCTGGATGGATGGGCTGCTGTCACAGGTCCCTCCACAGAACAGGACTCCCGACCGCCTGCTGCATAGCGGGATTGGGACCCCGGGAGGAGTTGCCATGAAATAGGGCGTCCAGAGGAGCGTGTTCCCCCCAGCTGCCAAACAGCTGATTGAGGGGCCCCCTCTCCCTGTCAGCTGTTTGACAGCCCCACTCAATCAGGTGTTTGTCAGGCCTGGAAAATGCACTCCTCCAGGTCCTCCCAATCAGCTCTTTTGTGGCCAGGGTGAGCCAGGTACTCTGGGCCCAATCATCAGACCTCACCTCACGGCAGAGCTGCTTGGGATAACCAGATGGGAGGCAACCCCTTGTGCCATATTAGTCTGAATGGGGCAAAAGTAGCCCGCTCCATTCTGCATCACTGGCCTTCTCTGGCCAACTCATCCTGTAGCAGCCAGGTGCCCACTCCGAGGTGGAAGCGGGTGAACATCTGGCAGCCACCAAACTGATGGGAAGTCGACTCGCAAGCTACCATGGGCTATTATGGGTGACTGTCTCATTTGTTTTCACCCACTGAGGCAGAGGAATGTACACTGTGTAGGTTGCCTTGCAAGAAGAAGGGCTTCTTTCCAAAATTTCCTGCAAAATACAACCTCCAAATGCAGCAGAAAATAAAGCAAATAAAACACTCTTACATTTTTCCATGTTTATTTCAGATACAAAATACAATTTAAACTGTATTTCAAATACAAACAGTGTATTGTCAACATTGCCCATCTCAGTCTTGCATCTGTCCCAGGGTGCAGCTAGATGAGACCAACCGGGACCAATCCCTTCACCCCTCAGGGCAGATAATTTCAGATGCCACACTACAGGGCCTGTGCAGATAACAGGGCAGACGGTTGGCCCACCCTCACCCCCCATGCATGGGGAAACTGGGTAGGCTTCTGTCGCCATTCTGGCTCAGCCCCATGATGGGCTGAGACGCAGGCTACACAAATGGGCATCCAGCCCTGCCCCACCCTACCCCAGCCTGCCCACTATCCCACCCTGGCCATGACATGGCCACACTGCTTAAAGTCCCCTGGTGGATCTTCCTGTGGGGTGAGTCAGATGGGGACCAGGCACACAAGCAGCAATGCGCTACCACAATTTGGGCATCCTTATCCTATTTTGGGTAAGGCTACTACACACTGCATCCCTAGCCTTTTTCAGAGGACACAGTGTGTAGTAGCCAACTGCCCACCCCACACTGGGGCGAAGCGAATATCTGGTGACTACCAATCAATAAGACCACCTGATGTGGGGTAACACTGCCCAAATCAGGTTAGCATCTCCGGTGGTTGTACCCTTGCTGTTCAGTTTGTTTATCCTGGAGCAGATAGCCCACCCTGTCCAGCTCTCTCCAGTGTGCTACCTCTGGCTGTTGAGGCACACACTACTTTTGCCACCTGATCATTGTCAAACAGCTGCTACAATACCTGGGCTTCCAGTAGCTAGAGTTGCTACTCCCAGTGCTACCCTGCCACTTTAATGTGTATCAAAGTCTGGGAGCAGGGAGAATTGTGAGCCTCTGCCTTCTAAAACCTCTATCACAGTGTTCAAGGCTTTTGGGGGCTCAACGCAGTCATCCCCAACTAGGTTGTAGGTGTGGAGTACAAATGCTTTTGTGATGCTACAAAGTAAACCACCCTATTATGCAAAAGCCTCTGCTACCTCAGCAAGGCTCCCCAATGCTGGTTGTTCGGCCCATCCCCATTGGGACCCAGCAAATGTCCCACCCCACCCCACTTAGTGCAATAAACATCTGGGAGGAATTTCCAGAGGCACTGAGACATGTGGCTGTCATGCAGGTCTCCAACACCTTTGAGTATTTGGACAATTGCTTAGGATCTCACATATGCTTGTCTGCCTATAAACATTTTCATTTCTATGTCTAAATTTAGGATCTTTGGAGCCAATCCCAAACCCTGCGGAAGAGCGAGCGAGCGTGGCACACGCGATGTGCGCATGTAACCCACACACCCCCTCCTTTATGGGAACTGTGACATGGGTTCATACCATGTGGAACTAACACAGAACGCACATGTGCATGCCGAAGCTGTACAAGTGTGAGTTCTGGATCATGCCCATTGTCTGTCTAGAAGTTTACTATTGTGTCCACTACTAAAATATCTACATTTTCTCACATACATCTCCACTATTGGTCCCCAATGGTTATCAGAATTTCCTGTTCTTCAGCTAGAGCAAGCGATCTATATATAGGTTATTTCTCCTCTATATTCTACATCTAAATTTGGACGTATTTTTTTTACATTGTCGAAACAATTCCAACTAGAATGTCCACTAGAATTGTTAAGTAATTTAATTTAAAATCACCATAATCTTTAGCTCATTGCTTATTAATCTATCTGAAATCTCACCATAGAACTTCAGCTAAGGAAAGAGTTTCCATATAATACCAGTGTCTCAAGTGTTCTATAGTACATTTGAATGTACTTCTAATGCATTGACAATCTTTATTCTGGCTTCCTTGCATTCTTCCCATTCACTGTTATTTACAGATTAACCTGAGCTGGAGATACTAGATGGGCAGTGACATAATTTTTAGAAGCTTCCAATTTGTAGATATTAGCCTGTTGACTAAAAATGATTAATTAATATCACCCTCTCTTAATATTTTGCTGTTGCTAAGCTCTTAAAGAAACAGGAGATCTAAAAATTATTTTGCATTAACAAAATGTGGGAATGTGATGTCTCTTTTCCCATTTAAAGTTCATTTATATTAATAATTGGCCCTGTTGTGCATGTGTATGTCCTCTACATGTCACAATACTTCATTAACTTCTAACTTCATTACAGACCAGGATAAAAAGGAAAATGTGCTACAAAGGCAGCATCTTTATTCAAATGTGTGACCTTCATGCATTATGATTTATTAGAGTAATATACCATAGGCCAATATCATATAAACATAAGATATTTATCAAACACATCTGCTTAGTAACTTGTGCTGAGCATAAAGAAGCTGAGTTTATGTCTTTCACATACCGTTAGCAGCATACTCACTCTTAAATATTACTGATGAAGATTTTTATGTTTGGGGTTTATTTGGTTTTACCAAGAAATTATTTTCTCATCACTTATAATAATTGTGATGTAACTGATTTGCCCTTAGTCCACCTGCTGTGTGAATGTTCAAGTTAGCTTCAAAATATGCAGAATATGAAATTTGGTCATAGTTATTTACTGTCTTATTCATCTCATGTTGACTATGGGTGTTTTTAAACAAGACGGACAGGTGGGAAGGTGTGTGTCTGCGGTCAGTGTGTGGGGTGGGTGCGTAGATATCCTGTATGGGGGAGCGCTTCAGATGAACAACACCACACACAGCTTCCCTGTCCATGTAACACCAACCCTGTCCATACACAGGGCACTCTGGATTTTCCCAGAGTACCCTGTGTGTGGACTGGGTGGGCGCTGCATGGATCATGGGAGTGTATACCCCCATACACTGTACTCAAATGAGACATCCCCCATGTGGATGGTGAGTGTCTATGCATGGGGGTGCCGGTGTCCTGTGTTAAAACACCCTATTATGGGCTTTTACACTGATGGGCTTCTTGATAATGTAGATATAAGACACTGAAAGGCATGATCTTTATTGATTGTTAATTAATGCCATGTCTTTGTAGATTATATATATTTTAATGGGCATCTTCTGCAAAACTGCTATTGGTGTTTGCCAGTACGTTTGCAGTTTCAAAACTCTAAAAATCTTATTTATAAAAAGCAAACCTCCCTGGAAAACATTCTCAGATCATTTCAAGAAAAATTACAGGAAATATATATATATATATATATATATATATATATATATATATATATATATATATATATATATATATTCGGTGGTGTCACACTAAATTTGAATCAATATAAAAATAATCTGAATGCAGTTTTTCATGTGTTTTTAAGATAGTGCTAAAGGAATTAGATCTTTCTGAATACGGGGGACACACATACTTCATACTTGGCTTGGAAGTGGCATTTAGAAACAGTATTTCATGTTATGCTATCAGCATCATAACAAAATAATTTTCACCCCTAAATGCAGTTTCCACCTTACAGTGTGTATAGCAATTACTAATTACTGCCAAGGCCTCTGCCTGCAGGCCTATCTCAAGCTTCACCCAGACTGCTTCTATATTTATAAATACTGTTTGGCATATTTCTGACATCAGTTTCTCATTTGCAGTGTAAACTAATAATGTAAGATGGAATGGGAAAGACACAGAGATAATCCTCAGTGACCTTTGGGGTCATTCTCTGGTTTGCCATGAAGATGAAAAGAAATGAGCTGCGGCTCAGCCTTTTAAATTAACAGCGAAAGATATCAAATCCTTAAACCGTTTAACAACTTAATTTAACGTGGTTTTGTTTTTCTTTTATTTCTGGTGGGGAAGCTTGATTTGAGTGGGAGGAATCTGCCTTTTCGATCCCATTACCACTGGCCTTTGAACTAATATTTAGAAGTGTAAGCTTAAGTTAAAATGTAAGTAATTTTACTGTACAATTATGCTGTTTCCCTACAATTCTGTGTTTAAATAGGCCACTCTGTTCATTATGCATTATATTTTAGCTCCAGAAGCATTTAATACTAGTATTAATACTTATACTAACTTATCACTTAAGTACGTAATGTTTTTACAATGCTTTCAAAATATAAACTAATTAGCCATATGCTTTTTGTTGGAAGATTATTTTCAATCTCTTAACCTTGACATTCTTTTTTTAAAAAAAAAATACAGTGTTCTCTTCTGTTACTATTGATATTTTGACAAATAAAGTTGCTGTTTTACTTCCATTTGTGCAGATAGGGAAAGTGCAGTTTAGTGCCGGAGCCATTCTAATGTTTACTACACTGCATTATAGGTGTTTGTAAATGGGCAAGGTGAGCAGGGGGGTCCATGGTCACTGAGTGACACAGCTGCAGGGCGCCCATGCACATGAGATGCATGGGGAGCGCTTCACATGGGTGGTTCCTGGCATGGCTAATCTGGCCATGGAGGCAGCCTCCACGCATGTGGCTGGCCCTGCATGGAACACTCCCACTTTTTCAGCGGTGCTCCATGTGTGTCCATGAGTGGCCACTGTGTGATTAACAAGAGTGCACTCCCTCGTGCACCACCTTCCCACGAGCAGCTGGATGCGTGGGAGGGGGAGGGGGGAATGTGTGGGCACATCTCGTTTAAAAACACCTTATTGTTTATTTATTTATTTATTTAGCACAAGCAGTGTACCTGGTTGTGTACAATCAATAGTTATAGACAGGCTCCTCCCTATGTTGTTATGTCACCAGTTTATGCTTGCTTGTAGTTTCAGTATAAACCCTAACAGGAAAATGAACCAGACAACTGTCAACTGAGTTAAAATTAGAATAATTTAGTAGCTTCTTAGGGAATAAAACATTTTCCCCTAAAAAGGGGGAAAAGAAACAAAAAGAAAGACAAAAAGAAAAAATTAATACTCAAGCATCTAATTTTAAAAATTTGAAATGGCAACGATAAAACTGGTTAACTAAGATTAGATGTTCTTTGCATCTAGCAGAAGATGTCGCAATGGTGTGGGTTTTCAGATATTTTAAAAGATAGGTTTGAATATTGATCCTTTGAAGCTCCATTAGCTATATGCTGAGTACTGCTGACATCACAGATTGATGTCTCTTTAAACTGGGTCTCGGATTGAATCACTTGGGGAATCCAGATATTGACTTTGGATGTTTGTGCTGTGGAGCCACTGGAGAATGTGTGCGCTCTCTCTCTCTCTCTCTCTCTCTCTCTCTCTCTCTCACACACACACACACACACACACACATCCATGTTCTGTGTTTTTGTGCTTGTTTGCATATTTAATGAGCTGACTCAACTTAACTTTGACATCTTTCACTTCATTATTGCCTTCTATAGAGCCTGCAGGTTATGGAGGTAATGATACTTGAATGCAGCTATCTTTAGCATTGTTTTAATAAAGAGAGAGTAGTCACGTGAGGACTCAAGAAAAGGCCACTTGCTTTTCCCCACACAATGTCAAATCCAGCTCACCATGTAAAGTGAAGTATTGGTGGCAGCCTCCACTGGAATTTCAGAAGAAGGAACAATGAAGACAAGAAACAAACAGACATTTCTAAGGTGATACTAGTAGTGATACATGTATTTGTGTGTATGCATAAGTTGAGCTAGTTTCTAATGAAAAGGAATGCAAATGTTTAAGGCATTGATCAGCACTCATCTCCGTTCAACCTCTTGCCCTCTGTTATATCAATACATTGGAAACATAATTTGTATCAGCAGTTGTTTCTTTAATTAAGATCTCTTCCAAATCTTTCTCATTGATTCATGCCATTAACTTATCGACTAACCTTACTTTTCGCTGAGATAGTACTTTCATTGAGAGGCAGTTTCTCTAGTTCATGATGCTAGTGCACTGCAAATGTGTTCTGAGACTGAGCAGAAAAGAGGGACTGATGATTAATTCCAGGAATGATACAACACAATGCCCATTTCTAAAGCACCTTTTAATGAAAGCATTCCAAGGGACTATGGGAAAACAAGCAAGTGTTTGTCACCTCAAAGTATCAGCCTGCTTTAAAACCCTGGTGAATTGGTGAATTGACCAATCTAAGGACAGTGGGAGAGAATTATGTAGCCTTAAGGTACCTGCCACCTCCAATCTATAGGTGTAAATGATTAATCACCAGGATCTGAGAAGGAAAGGGGTAAAGCTAGAACCTTAGGAATGTAAATAGCAAGCAATATGAGTTTTATATGTGCATTTGTATATTTATATTTATATAGTTTAATTGTATATTTATATTGTATTGTTGTTTTATTATGTAGATGTTAGCTGCCCTGAGCTGCCTGTGTGTGAGAGGATCGGTGTAAAAATTTAAGTAAATAAAATAAATAAATAAATAAATAAATAAAACAGAAGTACTTTAAATTCATCAAACAATCAAGTATAATAAAGAAAATAAGGTTTAATAAGGATGAAAGAGCATCAGAAGGTATGACCCTGAAAAAATACATATTTTTAATACTATTGTATACTCCCTGCTGTTCACTAATCTTAAGGTCTAATATGGAATTTAGTCTAAAAAAAAGTCAAATGTAGTATAATAAAGGGCGCTTTCCCCCATGTGGAAACATGACCTTTCAAGGGTTTGGGATCTTCTCCAAAGAGACTAAAAGTAAACATAGAGATGGAAATGTTGATAGGCAGGGTCAGTGGGCTATCTACTCCAGGTTAGACAAACTGAACAGCAAGAATACAACTGCAGGAGATGCTAACCCAATTTGGGCACTGTTACCACACATCAGGAGGCCTTATTGTTCTTGAAAATTGTGCATGTTTTCCCGCACATCTGAAGGCATGAATCCACATAATTGCCAGTGTTATGTGTATTTACAAGGTGTATTTTCAGACGTTACGAGATCACAGGGTGATTTCAGACATTACGAGATCACGCTCAACCACAGTGAATCACGATCAATTCCGCTGCGGGGCCAAAGCGGCCTGAATGTCTATTCGGCAGCTGCCAGATGTTCACCACAGTCAATACCCACATGGGGTCAAAATCAACCACACTTCTGGATCTCCGGCCTGGACCATCTCCGAAAGCGTGGTCAAAGAGATTCCCAATGGGAAACAAAAAAAAGTAATGTCTGAACGGCAACCACCATCCGGAATGAAACACAATGATTCCCAGCTGGGGACAAAGCACGCAGCATCACTGGGTGATTTCAGATGTTACGGGCGGGCGGTTCACCACAGTAGATCCCCAGTGGGGGTGAACAAAACAACCACGCCCCGGGGTGAATAAAAGCCTCAAACAGACGTGACGGGACCGGGACCACGACCGGGAATCGGGCCGACAGATCACGGACCAGGGGAGCGCAACAGACGTGAGCCCATCCCCAGCCATGGTCAAAACTCCCAGAAGACACCAGGCAGGGGTAGGACACAGACATGGCCGCCTGAGGGCAAACGAAGCCAAAAGGCACAAAAGGCAATGCCCACACAAGGGAAACAGGAAGTGGGGGGGGGAAAGGGAGAAGAGGCTGACAGGTATCACACACAGCACGCACACAGACAGCGGACCCACAGCGGAACACACAGCATGACCACACGCCCGGGCACACACACACATACACGCGCACACACACACACGGGAAAGGTCAGGAAGGGGGGCACGGGCACCCGGGAAAAACACAAGGAACAACGGGAGCAGGGGGGGGACATGGAAGGGGGGGGCACCACAAAGGGGCAGGTCAGGACACAGACTGCAGCAACCCCCACCCCCACAGCACCACAGTCCACATAGGTGCCCCCACAGCAACACAGGCAGTCTCAGAAAGGGGGGGCTAGGACCCTGGGAACAAGGCACAATGGGGGCCTGCAATGCACATCAAGCCCGGCGGAGATGGTCCAGGAGGAGAACGGTGGCCCCACAGTCACAGAGGGGCAGATGGAGGGCAGCCAGGACAGGCAGAGCCGTGCTGCCGTTCCAACAACATGCAACCCCCCTGGGGAAGCACCATGGCCCAGTCCAGGGGTGCCCTAACCCCCAGGTCACACACACACACAAGATGGGGTGTGTGTGCATCAGGTGGCAGCACCGGCGGGTGCAGACAGGTAGCTGGACACGGGCGGGTCAGAGAGGCCACACAGAGTGTGGCACCCAGGCACTAGGAGGGGCAACCGGGGGGTCCCGGAGGGGGCCCAGGGCCACAGGCAGGGGCAGCAGCACCCCACGAAGCAGGCTGGAACACACCACGGCAGAGACAGCAGGACGGGAGCAGCCAGCGGGGACCGCACCCCCAGGACTGGCGCCAGAGCCCACATGGGGGAAGGACACCGGGGGGGCCGGGAGGAGCCGCTGGGGGCCACTGCGGGCCCAGGGCCAGGGTGCTCCACCTGGTGAACCAGGTGGGGCCAATGGAGCAAGCCCCGGCGGTACCCCAGCACGGACATGTGGTGCACGATCAGGTAGTATGCCTCGAAGGGATCATGCATGGAGAGAGCCAGATGGATGTCCACGCGGGACCACACCCCCAACAGGGCTGACATCTCTGCCGCGGAAGTCTCCAGCACACAGCAGGCAGCAGAAGGGGGTCAAGGAAGATGTCCCAGCTCCAGCAGCCGGTGGTACACCGCCCCACGCGTGAGCTGGTACCCACACGCCCCGTGAACACAGGAAAAGTAGGACACGGCCAAGACAGGGCCACCCTCAGCAAGGCACACTGTGCAGGTGCTCAGACCGCACACAACCAGCACAAACACGGTCTCAGCCCCGGTCCAGGTCACATGAGAGCACCGCTTGTCCAGGATGCGCCCCTCAGGCAAGCGAACCAGCCCCAGGGCCTCCGTATGCAGCCGTCAATCATGAGCGCTCACCTCATAGCCAAAGTAATGGAGTCCAGAGCTTAAGCTCTCAAAGGCACCCGCACGGCTGCCCGGGGTGCCAAGGAGCAGCTGCATGGCCGGGGTATGCCACAGGTCACAAAGAGACATGGTCTCATGGAAGGTTCAGATATGGGGGGCCCTATGGGGGCTGGGGAGTGGGAGCCCCATGGATGGGCAGCCAGCCATGGTCCAGCATGACAGGGAGAATAACACAGAGGCCTGGGGGCACACACACCGTCCAGGGCCGGGAGGGGATCTGAGGGGTCCCGAGTACAGGGAATGCGGCCACGGACCACAACATTGTAGCACAACAGAGCGAGGCATGGGGTGCAGACCCAGCACAGCTGCAAAACACAACAGCGATCACACTGTCCAGCTAATCTCACCTCCAAGGCCATCCTGTAGCAAACAGTGGGGGGAGGGGGGCCGTGGTGGTGGTGGAGATGGCTGATGGAATGCAGCTGTCCTGGGAGTGCACAGACCCACGCGCCCATGAAGGGGTGAGGCCAGGTGCCCCACCTGCCGGTGCACCCAATTGTACGCACGCATGTCCTGCCCCCCCTGGGGGGGGCAAGGACACCCAGGGGCCTACTCACCAGAAAGCCCTGCCATCAGAGGCCCAGTATAACAGCTCCCTCCCCCCCCTCAGGCCCCACCACCATGGAGCATGACAGGGCAGCTGCCTATTGGAAGTTCCTTGCGCTCGCAGCCGAGTGGTTCCGTGACCACATGGAGCAGCTGCGCCTCCTGGCCACAGAGGTGCAACTGGCCGCCCAGTTGCTGGTTGCCCTGGCCCAGACAGCCGCAAGGGGCCTACGGGCCCACCACAGGCACAGGAGAACCCCTGCGTGGATCAGGGCACAGTGAATCTCCGGGGCGGATTGGCAGGCTGCGAGTCGGAGCCGGCCCTGGCCCGCACTGCTCTGTTGGGCTGCCAGGCGCCTCCTCTGGGCAAGGGAGACCCTGTGCCAGGCAGCCCTGCTCGCTATGCCCATAGCCAGATGCCTATGGGTCGCAGAGCGGCCACAGGCATGGTCAGCTAGGGCGCTGGCCCACTGGGGAGAGCCAGAGTGCAGGGCCCACTTTAGGATGAGCAAGAGCACCCTGCTCCACCTAGCAGAGCTCCTCACACCCTGGCTGGAGTGGCAGCACACCTCCATGCAGGACCCCATCCCCATGGTCCAGCAGGTGGCAATAGGGGTCTGGGCCCTTTCCACGCCCCACTCCTGCCGTTCAGTGTCCCAGCACTTCAGGGTGGGGCTCAGCACTGTCACCTGCATCCTCCAGGATGTGTACGAGGTGGTGGAGGGCGTGCTACTGGACAGAACGATCCAGCTAGTGGACCAGGGGGCCGTGATGACGGGGTTCATGGCCAGAGGCTTCCCCAACTGCATGGTAGTCGTGGACGGCACCCACATAAAGATACTCTGCCCGGCTGCCGGGGAGGCCCTGGAGTATGTGAACAGGCACGGTTACTACTCCCTGCACCTGCAGGGGGTGGTGGATCACCGGGGCCAGTTCATAGACATCTACACGGGCAACTCCGGCCGCAGTCACGATGCCAGAATCATGACCATCTCCCCCTTCTATGCCCGGATGTTCTGGGGGGACTTTGCAGACATGGGCATGAGGTGGATCGAGGGGGTCCCAATGCCCCCCTGTATTCTAGGGGACCCTGCCTATCCCCTCACCCGCTGATTGATGAAAGTTTACCCTTTTCTGAAGACCCCTGCGGAGATGCTGTACAATACCCACCTGTGTTCCAGCTCGACCGTGGTGGAGCATGCCTTCACGGCCCTCAAGCAGCGCTGGAAGAGTGTAGCTGGGCACCTGAATTACACCGTCTCGACCTCGGCCCTGGTGATCAGTGCCTGCTGCGTGCTGCACAATGTCTGAAAAACCGAGGGGGTGGCCCTGAAGTACCCCGAACCCCACCAGCCCCCCGGTCCTGTTCCCCTGTACATGAACGCAGAGAACCCCAGGGAGTACCATTATGCCAAACGGATCCGGAATACCCTGGCGAGGAATATCGCCTGGGGGGCCCAGTTGTGAGGGACTCCCCCCGGGGGTCCCACCCATGGTTCCATGACCATTCCCCTGCACAGGGGGGCCCCCACACCTGTGGGGGCCCCCCACACTGCACTGCCCATGAGCCGTGGGGCGACTATGGACCCCTTCATATGTAGGATGCAGTCCAGGGCATCATAGAAGGGGGTGGTCCGGGCCCCGTGTTCGGACCGCCTATTGTTGTTCTGGATGGCCTTGTACCCCCTCTTGAGTTCCTTGGTCTTGGAGAGGCACTGTGCCGCTGTGCACTGATGCCCCGCCACCTCCATGTTCTGCACTATGTCCTGGTAGACATGCTCATTGCACTGGTTGAGGGCGAGCTCTAGCTGGTACTCCAGGGTCCCCCATATCCGGATGAAATACCTGGTCTCCTGGAGGCCCCACTGGCCACCTTGGTGGTACGCCTTCCTCCGGCGTCCCCACAGCGGGTCTTCTTCCTCCTCCACCTCTGGCTCCGCCTCCGCCTGAACAGGGCCAGTGTCCTCCAGGGGCTCGTCTGCCCAGGCCGTTTTCTGTGTCTGTGGGGACAATAGGTGGGGAGCGTTGGGTTGGGTGCAGGTGGGGCCCCCTCGTGGGGCTCCCCTGCCCCCNAATCATGAGCGCTCACCTCATAGCCAAAGTAATGGAGTCCAGAGCTTAAGCTCTCAAAGGCACCCGCACGGCTGCCCGGGGTGCCAAGGAGCAGCTGCATGGCCGGGGTATGCCACAGGTCACAAAGAGACATGGTCTCATGGAAGGTTCAGATATGGGGGGCCCTATGGGGGCTGGGGAGTGGGAGCCCCATGGATGGGCAGCCAGCCATGGTCCAGCATGACAGGGAGAATAACACAGAGGCCTGGGGGCACACACACCGTCCAGGGCCGGGAGGGGATCTGAGGGGTCCCGAGTACAGGGAATGCGGCCACGGACCACAACATTGTAGCACAACAGAGCGAGGCATGGGGTGCAGACCCAGCACAGCTGCAAAACACAACAGCGATCACACTGTCCAGCTAATCTCACCTCCAAGGCCATCCTGTAGCAAACAGTGGGGGGAGGGGGGCCGTGGTGGTGGTGGAGATGGCTGATGGAATGCAGCTGTCCTGGGAGTGCACAGACCCACGCGCCCATGAAGGGGTGAGGCCAGGTGCCCCACCTGCCGGTGCACCCAATTGTACGCACGCATGTCCTGCCCCCCCTGGGGGGGGCAAGGACACCCAGGGGCCTACTCACCAGAAAGCCCTGCCATCAGAGGCCCAGTATAACAGCTCCCTCCCCCCCCTCAGGCCCCACCACCATGGAGCATGACAGGGCAGCTGCCTATTGGAAGTTCCTTGCGCTCGCAGCCGAGTGGTTCCGTGACCACATGGAGCAGCTGCGCCTCCTGGCCACAGAGGTGCAACTGGCCGCCCAGTTGCTGGTTGCCCTGGCCCAGACAGCCGCAAGGGGCCTACGGGCCCACCACAGGCACAGGAGAACCCCTGCGTGGATCAGGGCACAGTGAATCTCCGGGGCGGATTGGCAGGCTGCGAGTCGGAGCCGGCCCTGGCCCGCACTGCTCTGTTGGGCTGCCAGGCGCCTCCTCTGGGCAAGGGAGACCCTGTGCCAGGCAGCCCTGCTCGCTATGCCCATAGCCAGATGCCTATGGGTCGCAGAGCGGCCACAGGCATGGTCAGCTAGGGCGCTGGCCCACTGGGGAGAGCCAGAGTGCAGGGCCCACTTTAGGATGAGCAAGAGCACCCTGCTCCACCTAGCAGAGCTCCTCACACCCTGGCTGGAGTGGCAGCACACCTCCATGCAGGACCCCATCCCCATGGTCCAGCAGGTGGCAATAGGGGTCTGGGCCCTTTCCACGCCCCACTCCTGCCGTTCAGTGTCCCAGCACTTCAGGGTGGGGCTCAGCACTGTCACCTGCATCCTCCAGGATGTGTACGAGGTGGTGGAGGGCGTGCTACTGGACAGAACGATCCAGCTAGTGGACCAGGGGGCCGTGATGACGGGGTTCATGGCCAGAGGCTTCCCCAACTGCATGGTAGTCGTGGACGGCACCCACATAAAGATACTCTGCCCGGCTGCCGGGGAGGCCCTGGAGTATGTGAACAGGCACGGTTACTACTCCCTGCAGCTGCAGGGGGTGGTGGATCACCGGAGCCGGTTCTACACGGGCAACTCCGGCCGCAGTCACGATGCCAGAATCATGACCATCTCCCCCTTCTATGCCCGGATGTTCTGGGGGGACTTTGCAGACATGGGCATGAGGTGGATCGAGGGGGTCCCAATGCCCCCCTGTATTCTAGGGGACCCTGCCTATCCCCTCACCCGCTGATTGATGAAAGTTTACCCTTTTCTGAAGACCCCTGCGGAGATGCTGTACAATACCCACCTGTGTTCCAGCTCGACCGTGGTGGAGCATGCCTTCACGGCCCTCAAGCAGCGCTGGAAGAGTGTAGCTGGGCACCTGAATTACACCGTCTCGACCTCGGCCCTGGTGATCAGTGCCTGCTGCGTGCTGCACAATGTCTGAAAAACCGAGGGGGTGGCCCTGAAGTACCCCGAACCCCACCAGCCCCCCGGTCCTGTTCCCCTGTACATGAACGCAGAGAACCCCAGGGAGTACCATTATGCCAAACGGATCCGGAATACCCTGGCGAGGAATATCGCCTGGGGGGCCCAGTTGTGAGGGACTCCCCCCGGGGGTCCCACCCATGGTTCCATGACCATTCCCCTGCACAGGGGGGCCCCCACACCTGTGGGGGCCCCCCACACTGCACTGCCCATGAGCCGTGGGGCGACTATGGACCCCTTCATATGTAGGATGCAGTCCAGGGCATCATAGAAGGGGGTGGTCCGGGCCCCGTGTTCGGACCGCCTATTGTTGTTCTGGATGGCCTTGTACCCCCTCTTGAGTTCCTTGGTCTTGGAGAGGCACTGTGCCGCTGTGCACTGATGCCCCGCCACCTCCATGTTCTGCACTATGTCCTGGTAGACATGCTCATTGCACTGGTTGAGGGCGAGCTCTAGCTGGTACTCCAGGGTCCCCCATATCCGGATGAAATACCTGGTCTCCTGGAGGCCCCACTGGCCACCTTGGTGGTACGCCTTCCTCCGGCGTCCCCACAGCGGGTCTTCTTCCTCCTCCACCTCTGGCTCCGCCTCCGCCTGAACAGGGCCAGTGTCCTCCAGGGGCTCGTCTGCCCAGGCCGTTTTCTGTGTCTGTGGGGACAATAGGTGGGGAGCGTTGGGTTGGGTGCAGGTGGGGCCCCCTCGTGGGGCTCCCCTGCCCCCCGCCACCCTCCCGGTCACCCAGGCATGCCCCGTCCCCCCCCAGGGGAGCCCCTGTGCCCCGTGTTCCCCTCCCCTTCATTGCCCATACCCGTTTCCTGGGTGCCTCCTCCGGCCCCGTTCCGGCTGCTGTCCCCGGGGCGTCCCGTCCCACCTGCTGCTCGAGGTGTTGTCCATGGCCCGCCTGCATGGACGGCATGGCCCCGTCTCCCCCTCCTCCACCTGTGCTCCCTCCACCTCTGTCGCTGCCCCTACCTCCTCCGCCACCTCGTCCTCCCCCACCGTCGCTCTCTCACCCGCCAGTCTCTTCTGCCTCCCTCCTTGCTCCATCCCACCATGCTTGCCTGTTGCTGATTTCCCTTTAAATCTCCCTCCGGTGGATGTGTTGTTGCTGGTTGCCCGGCAGTGACGCTACGTGCATTGTCCATGGCTGGGGCTCGTTTCCTTTGGTTCCGCCCGGGGATTGGCGTCCAGACGTTACTTTTTGTTGTTTCCAAGTGGGGATCTCTTTGACCACGCTTCCTGGCATATTCTCCCGGGTAGCACTGGAAGCGTGGTTGAAATTGACCCCATGTGGGTATTGAGCGTGATGAACATCTGGCGCGCGCCGAACAGACTTTCAGGGCTCTTTGGCCCCGCCGCGGAATTGAGCGTGGTTCACTGTGCTTGACCGTGATCTCGTAATGTCTGAAAACACCCACTGCCAGGCAACCAGCAACAACAGAGACTGGGGAAAGAGATTTAAAGGGTGCACGACAGCAGCCGGGACCAGCCGCCCTGGCGCCTTCCGGGTGCTTTGACCACGGCCCGGCCTGGGATCAGCGTAATGATGGGGTGATTTCAGACATTACTGCCAAGTGGTTCACCACGTTCGATTCCCAGTGGCGGCAAAGAAAACAACCACGCCCCGGGGCGAATAAAAGCCCTGAACAGACGTGATGGGACCGGGACCATGGCCAGGAATCGGCCCGACAGATCACGGATCAGGGCAGCAAACAGATGTGACGCTGATCCCCAGTCATGGTCAAAACTCCCAGAAGCCACCGGGCAGGGGCGGCACACAGACATGGCCGCCTGAGGGCAAACAAAGCCAAAAGGCACACAAGGAAATGCCCACACAAGGGAAACAGGAAGGGAGGGGGAAGAGGGAGAAGAGGCTGACAGGTACCACACACAGCAGGCACACAGACAGCGAAGCCACAGTGGGACACACAGCACGACCACAGGCCCGGGCACACACACACACACACACACACACAAGGGAATGGAAAGGAAGGGGGGCACAGGCACCAGGAAAACACACAAGCAGCAATGGGAGCAGGGGGGGACACAGAAGGGGGGAACCACAAAGGGGCAGGTCAGGCCACAGGCAGCAGCAGCCCCCACCCCCCACAGCAGGACAGTCCACATGGGCGCCCCCACAGCAACACAGGCAGTCTCAGAAAGGGGGGGGTTCAGAACCCCAGGAACTAGGCACGATGGGGGCCCACAATGTACAGCGAGCCGGGCGGATATGATCCAGGAGGAACACGGAGACCCCACAGTCATAGAGGGGCAGATGGAAGGCAGCCAGGACAGGCAGAGCTGTGATGCAGGTCTAAGGACATGCACCTCCCCCCCCGTGGAAGCACCACAGGTCAGTCCGGGGGTGCCTGAACCCCCAGGTTGCACAAGCACCCAAGAGGGAGGGGGGGCATGCAGCAGGTGACAGAAGCGGTGGGTGCAGACAGGTAGCTGGACACAGGCGGGTCGGAGAGGCCACACAGTGCGCCGCACCCAGGCACCAGGGAGGGCAACCGCGGAGGGGAGTCCAGGGTGTTCAGTCAGACCAGGGGTTGGGGCCTGGAGGGGGCCCAGGGCCACAGGCAGGGGCAGCAACACCCCGCAAAGCAGGCGGCACCACAGCATGGCAGAGACATCAGGGCGGGAGCAGCCAGTGGGGACCGGCCCCTCCCGGACTGGGGCGGGAGCCCACACAGGGGCAGAACACCAGGGGGTCTGGGAGGAGCACAGGGAGTCACAGGATGCTGCTGGGGGCCACTGTGGGCCCAGGGCCAGGGTGCCCCACCCGGTGAACCAGGTGGGGCCAATGGATCAAGCCCCGGCGGTACCCCTGCAAGGACATGTGGTAGGCGATCAGGTAGTAGGTCTCGAAGGGATCATGCATGAAGAGACCCAGCTGGACATCCACACGGGACCACACCCCCAAGAAGGCCAACATCTCCGCCGCGGTAGGCTCCGACACACAGCAGGCAGCAGAAGGGGGCCAAGGAAGATGTCCCAGCTCCATCAGCCGGTGGTACACCACCCCATGAGTGCGCTGGTACCTACGCGCCCCGTGAACACAAGCAAAGTATGACATGGCCAAGGCAGGGCCACCCTCAGCAAGGCACACCGTGTAGGCACTCAGACCACACACAACCAGTGCAGACACGGTCTCAGCCCTGGACCAGGGCACATTTGAACACTGCTTGTCCGGGATGCAGCCCTCATGGAAGTGAACCAGCTCCAGGGTCTCCATATGCAGCCAGCAATCACGAGCACTCGCCTCATAGCCGAAGTAATGAAGTCCGGAGCTCAAGCTCTCAAAGGCACCCGCACAGCTTCCCGGGGTGCCCAGGAGCAGCTACATGGCTGGGGTATGCCCCAGGTTGCAAAGAGACATGGTCTCGGGGAAGGTCAAGATATGGGGGCCCTATGGGGGCCCGGGACCGGGAGCCCCGGTGGACGTGCAGCCAGCCATGATCCAGCACGACAGGGAGACTAACACAAAGGCCTGGGGGGCACACACACCCTCCAGGGACAGGAGGGCCTCTGAGGGGTCCCAAAGACAGGGAAGGCGGCCGCGGACCACAACATTGTAGCACAACAGAGCGAGGCATGGGGTGCGGACCCGGCACAGCTGAAGAACACAATAGCGCTCACACTGTCCGGCTAATCACACCTCCAAGGCCACACTGTAGCAAACAGTGGGAGGAGGGGGGGCAGGGTGGTGGGCAGATGGCTGATGGAATGCAGCTGTCCAGGGAGCGTGCAGACCCGCGCACCCATGCAGGGGTGAGGCCCGGTGCGCTGCCTGCCGGTGCACCCAATTGCATGCACGCATACCCCAGTCCCCCATTGGGGGGCCACGGCTGCCTAGGGGCCCGCCCCCCAGACAGCCCTGCCATCAGAGGCCCTGTATAACTGTTCCCATCCCCCCCTTGGGCCCCACCACCATGGAGCGGGACAGGGCAGCAGCCTATTGGATGTACCTCGCGCTTGCAGCCGAGTGGTTCCATGACCACACTGAGAATCTGTGTCTCCTGACCGCGGAGGTGCAGCTGGCCGTCCGGTTGCGGGTTGCTCTGGCCCGGATAGCTGCAAGGGGCCACCGGGCCCACCACAGGTGCCGGAGAGCCCGTCTTCGGCTCAGGGTGCAGAGAATCTCCGGGGTGGATTGGCAGGCTGTGAGCCGGAGCTGGACCTAGCCCGCAGTGCTCCGAGGGGCTGCCAGGTGCCTCCTCTGAGAAAGGGAGACCATGCGCTGGGCAGTCCTGCTCGCTATGCCCATAGGCAGATGCCTATGGGTTGCTGAGCACCCACAGACATGGTGGGCTAGGGCGCAGGCCCACTGGGAAGAGCCAGACTGGAGGCCCCACTTTAGGATGACCAAGAGCACCCTGCTCCGCCTAGCTGAGTTCCTCACACCCTGGCTGGAGTGGAAGCACACCTTCATGCAGGACCCCATCCCCATGGTCCAGCGGGTGGCAATAGGGGTCTGGGCCCTAGCAACGCCCGACTCCTGCCGGTCCGTGTCCCAGCACTTCAGGGTGGGGCTCAGCACTGTCGCCTGTATCCTCCGGGATGTGTGTGAGGCGGTGGAGGGCGTGCTCCTGGACAGTACAATCCAGCTAGTCGACCAGGGGGCCGTGATGGCAGGGTTAGTGGCTGGAGGTTTCCCCAACTGCATTGGAGCCATGGATGGCACCCACATAGAGATACTCCGCCCAGCCACCGGAGAGGCGCTGGAGTATGTGAACAGGCACGGGTATTACTCCCTGCAGCTGCAGGGGGTGGTGGATCACTGGGGCCGGTTCATAGACATCTACATGGGCAACTCCGGCCGCAGTCACGATGCCAGGATCATGACCATCTCCCCCTTCTATGCCCGGATGTTCCGGGGGGACTTCGCGGACATGGGCATGAGGTGGATCGAGGGGGTCCCTATGCCCCCCTGTATTCTGGGGGACCCTGCCTACCCCCTCATCCGCTGGTTGATGAAGGTGTACCCTGTACTGAAAACCCCTGCGGAGCAGCTGTACAATACCCGCCTGTGTTCCAGCTGGACCGTGGTGGAGCGTGCCTTCGGGGCCCTCAAGCAGCGCTGGAGGAGTGTATCTGGGCGCCTTGATTACACCGTCTTGACCTCGGCCCTGGTGATCGGTGCCTGCTGCGTGCTCCACAATATCTGTGAAACCGAGGGGGCAGCCCTGGAGTACCACGAGCCCCACCGGCCCCCCGGTCCCGTGCCCCTGTACATGAACGCTGAGAACCCCAGGGAGTACCATTATGCAAAATGGATCTGGAATGCCCTGGCAAGGCATATCACCCGGGGGGCCCAGTTCCCTGGGGCCCCACCCGCGGTTACATGACCATGCCCCTGCACAGGTGGGCCCCCACCCCTGTCCCCCACAAACGGGAGTGGCAGCCAGCCTTTATTTACCCGAAGTGCACACGTTCACCCTGTCCCTCCACCCCAGGGACCAGAGGCTCCAGGTGCAGGTATGGCTGCAGCGGGGGCAGGAGCCCTGGGAGAATAGCAGGCAGGTAGAGGTGTTTGGGCAGCTGGAGCAGGTCATCAACAGAAGGATGTGGGAGCATTCAGCAAAGATGGACCACTCACATGACATCGGCACGTCCCTGCTCCTGCACGCTGGCACCATGAGTGTATACGTGATGGCAGCCACCCCGCTTGGCACTCTGCCCATCCAGGCCCTGATTCCGGGCCCCTCAGCGCTGCCACCACCACCACCACCGCCCCAGCCGCCGGTCTGCCCCCTTGGCCCACGCATCTGTCTCCCGGTCCCTGTAGGCCTCCGGAGGGAGCAGCCACCCAGGGGGGCCCATCCGTCCCCAGGACCACCTGCCCTACCACCACCGCCTGCCCCTCAGGACACCGAGACCTCCCAGGACACAGTTGGGGACATGGACAATGGGGGGAAGGGGAGCTCCCAGAGCCCACAGGGCGTCTGAGGGGGAGGCCCTGGAAATGTGGGGCATGAGGGGGAAGGGGGGGAAGGGGGAGAGTGGTCTGAGGGGGGGAGAACGGTACAGGGAGGTGGGTGTTGGTGTTGGTGGGGACACATGTAAATCTGCATTGAAATAAAGGTTTGTGCACAACTATTGCCTCCTTGGGTCTGTTCATGGGCCCGGGGCTGTGGGCGGGCAGGTGCCCATACAATGCGCTGGTGTGGGCCCCGGGGTGGTGGAGACAGCCGTGTACATCTCATGCCTCGGCCTCCGGACTGAGCCGTCTGGCCAGGGCAGCATGGATGCGCTTAGCGTATCGGTACTCCCGCGGCTTAGGGGCACAGGGCCGGGAAGGCGTCGGGGTACGGGTTATTCTAGGGCAGCCCCATAGGTCTCGCACATGTTGTGCAGTACACAGCAGGGTCCGATCACCAAGGCCGAGTTCTCCACTGTGTAGTGCAGGCGGCCCGTAAGGCTCCTCCAGCACTGCTTGAGGGCCCCGAAGGCCCTCTGGGACCACTGTCCTGCTTGCACACAGGCGGGCATTGTAGAGAGCCTCCACAGGGGTCTGGGCAACCGGGTATGCCTTCATCAGCCATCGGGTGAGGGGATAGGCTGGGTACTCCTGGATGCAGGGGGGCATCAGCACCCCCTCTATTCTGGTCATCTCCATGTCCATGAACTCCCTGCGGTACATCCAGGCATAGAAGGGAGAGATGGTCATGATAGGGGCATCGTGGCTGCACCCAGAGTTGGCCGTTAAGATGTCTATGAACCGCCCCCAGTGGTCCACCACAGCCTGCAGCTGCAGGGAGTGGTATCACTGTCTGTTAACATATTCCATGACCTCCCCAGCAGAGGGGCAGAGGATCTCTATGTGGGTGCCGTCAACGGTTCCCATGCAGTTGGGGAACCCTCCAGTCACAAAGCTGGCCATCACAGCCACCTGGTTCACCAACTGGATCGCTCGGTCCAGGAGCCTCCCTCCACACCTTCGCAGACATCCCGCAGGATCCCAGCGACAGTGCTCACCCTGATGGTGAAGTGCTGTGACACGGACCGGCAGGAGTCAGAAGTTGCTAGTGCCCAGACCATGATGGTCACCCGCTGAACCATGGGGATGGGGATCTGCATGGGGGTGTGCTGCCATTCCAGCCAGGGCGTTAACAGTTCCGTGAGTTGCAGTAGGGTGCGCCTGTCCATCTGAAAGTGCACCCTCGAGGATGCCTCTTCCCACTGAGTCAGCGCCCGGGACCACCACCCCTGTGACCCATACTCACCAGTCAATGGGCATAGCAAGCAGGGCTGCATGCCCCATGGTCTCCCTCCACCATTGGAGGCACCCGGCTGCCTCACGGAGCCAGGCGACCCTCTCCTGGCTGTGGAGGTGGGCCTGCCGGGCCACCCCGGACACCCACAGGACCCTGAACTGGCCCAGGGAGAGCCTGTGGGTGTGGTGGGCTCTCCGGACCCTAGCGGTGCTCCAGGCAATGGTAGCCCACAGGCGGGCACCTAGGTGCACCTCAGAAGTCTGGATGTGCAAGAGATCAGTGTGTGAGTGGTACCACTCTCCGCAGAGGGCTAGGTGTATCCTACAGGTGCCCAACCGGCCTAGCTCCATGGTGCACGTTGCCCAGGTGGGGGGCAGCCAGCCCAGTTATAGGCTGGGGCACATGTAGCCCCGCCCCAGGGTCATGACCCGGGGTCCTGGTTATGGGCTGTCTGCCTCCTGGCTGCCCAGGAAGGATCCTTCAAGGTGTCCATGCCGGGGAGCTGGGGGCGATCCATTGAGCGCACCTGCTGTCCCTGCAAGGGGCATGGCGCATGGTCCTGCCTGCGCCCAGGTGCGTGCGGGCTGCAGCTGCATTCCTGATGTCATCAACCTCCCACCTCTCAGTGTTGCCAGCCTGTTGTCCACGCCACCCTGATTAGTGTGTAAACTGTCCTTTTTGTGTGCTCTGTTCCAGAAGCTGTCCTGGGTCCACACCCCACGCCTCACTTGCTTGCCATGCCATTTTGCAGTCGGTGGCCTTATCGGCTGGCCTTGAGGTCCCCCTGCATCCCCTCCAGGGGTTGTGGTGCCCCTCTGTCCTCGGAATTAGTCTCTTTTGTTTCCTGGACCATGGATGGCTGCGCTTCCACTGGGCTCCCAGCTCCTAGCGCCCATGGGGCCCCCCATCGCTGGACCTTCCACGAGACCATGCCCCTGTGTGACCTGTGGCATTCCCCAGCCATGCAATTGCTCCTGAGCTGCCCGGACAGCCTGTCCAGTGCCTCTGCGAGTGTGAACTTGGGGCTGTGCTACTTTGACTATGAGGCAAGCGCCTGTGATTGCCGGCTGCATGCGGAGACCCTAGGCCTGATTCCCCTTCCCGAGGGCGCGTCCCGGAGATGCGGTGCTCGCGTGTGGGGTGGTTGGCGGCGGAGACTGTGTTTGGTCTATCTGTGTGCTGCCTGGCCACCTACATGGCCTGTCTGAATGAGGGGGCCCCTTCCCTGGCCGTGTCCTACTTTGGCTGTGTTCACGGAGTCCGTGGGTACCAGCGATCGCATGGGGTGGTGTTGGAGCTCAGTCACCTTCCGTGGCCCCCTGCTGCTGACTATGTCTTGTCCGAGCCCACTAAGGTGGAACTGGCGGCACTGTCTGGTGTGTGGTCCGGTTCCGATGTGCAGTTGGGGCTCGCCACGCAGCAACCCTTCGAGGCATACTGCCTGGTCACCCGCCACATGTCTGTGCTGGGCTACCGTCTGTGACCGAGGTAGGGGGAGATGGAATACACACACACAAGTTCACTTGTGACCACGGTCTCAAGTCCGGGGTTAGGGGCACGCGCCCTGCAGAAATAATGCCCGTCAGGATAGTGTGTGGGTTGTTACCTCTAATTAAAGAAAAATGACCCTATCATCATAGGGCGAGCGACAACCAGGAAACCGTGGTACACCCTGCCACTCGATTCTCACATATGCCAGGGGGTAAAAAGGGGGGAGAAGGGGAGCAAGTGAGGTCTTGTGCGCGGGGTCAGGGAGGGGGAACCCCGAAGGGCAGGGGGCAAAAGGGGCACTCGCACCGGGGAGAAGGATTACCCAGGGAGTGGAGGAAACACTCAAGGGAAACACACTCACACGCTGCTGCACTCTCACACTCTGCAGTTCTCAGGTCTCGGGAAGGGAAGGTCCACTCGTTCTCCAAACACGCTCAGTCACCACTTTTGTCAAGGCACTCGAAAGCAATCAACAGGGGGCCGGTTTCTTAGCAATCACCAGCACCGCTGTCTCTGTGGTGCTGGCTTATGTACTGTGAGCCCCGCCCCTGTACATGCCCTGAGGCGTACTGAGTGCCGTAGCAGGGGCGGGGGCTTTCCCAGAACGCGCGCCGGCCCTGGGGGTGTGGCCGGTGCACAAACTCCTGGAGCTGCGGGGCCTGTTGAGGCCTGAGGGTTTCCCCCAATATCAGCCTGTGTCGGGGGCATGGCTGGTGAGCGTGCCTCCGCTCTCGGCGGTGACGGGGATTCCCAGGGTCGGAGTTCTGCTGGGGGCGGGGTCGAGGCATCTGGCGGCGCCGTGTCATGTTGCATGTCTACTGTGCGATCGACCCCCCCTAAGGACCACGCGCCTTACGATACCCCCCTCAAGGCCACCGAAAGGAGGTCTGAGACGGCCCAGGGCGACCTGGGTGTCGCAAATGAAACGCGCGCACTAGGCGGGGCACGGAGACTTGCGTAGCGGGCTCCCAAGAGCACTCATCAGGGCCATAGCCCACCCAGTCAACAAGATAGTAAAGCCTACCGCGAAGTACCCGGGAGTCCAATATAGCCCGTACCTCTAATTAGGGCCCCAAGGGAGTCCGCGAAATGGGCCCGGGAGGAGGGGTCACCTGCAGGGGCCGGCAAGCATCGGCCTTCTTGAGGAGATAAATATGAAAGGTGGGGTGAATACGGACATGTGGCGGGAGCTGGACGGTGTAGGTAACGTTGTTAATGCGGCGCAGCACCGGATAGGGACCTATAAATTTGGCTGCTAATTTGGCTGAGGGACGTGAGGAGGGGTAGTGTCGTCGATCAACCCAGACGAGATCCCCGGGGTTAAGGGGTGGCGTGTCCTGTCGATGTTTTTCAGCTTGGGCTTTATATTGCTGTCGGGCCTCCTGAAGGACATGTTTCACTTGGGTTTGAGCCTCATGGATCTGTTGCACAAGGGCTCCTGCGGCCGGTACCAAGAGCGAGGGGGCTTCTATTGACCCGATTTGCGGGTGATAGCCATAAGTTACATAAAAGGGAGAGTTTCCAAGGGACGCATTGGGGGCGCTATTATAGGTAAACTCTGCCAAGGGGAGCCATCGGTACCAATCGCCTTGTAGATAGTTAATGTAACAACGAAGATATTGCTCCAAATTTTGGTTGACTCGCTCCACTTGACCGTTGGCTTGCGGGTGATATGCAGTCATAGGACTTAGTGTCACTTGAAGGGCTTGAAACAGGGCTCTCCAAAATCGAGAGTTAAATTGCGTCCCCCGATCACTCACCATTTCCTTAGGGACTCCGTGGAGCTTAAGAACGTGGCGTACAAACAACAAGGCTGTTTTCTTCACGGTGGGTAGGCCCTAACAGGCAATAAAGTGGCCCATCTTAGAGAAATGGTCCACTACCACTAAGATTGTGGTATATTGACGGGAGGGAGGAAGTTCCACAATGAAATCCAAGCCCACCCGTTGCCACGGTCCCGCAGGTACTGGACGTAGTTGCAGCAGGCCTTGAGGCTTCTGGTGGGGGACCTTAGTTTGGGCGCACATGGCACAGCTAGTCACATGCTGTTCGACATCCCGGGTCCATGACGGCCACCAAAAGGTCCTGTGGATCAATTGCTGTGTTCGCTCGACTCCGGGGTGACCCCCTGTCAGTGCTTCATGGTGCACCCAGAGGACCTGGACTAGACATGAAGGGGGTACTACAATAAGTCCTTTCCGACAGTGAATCCCGTCTTGGATGCTTATTTCGGGATGCTCTCCTATGGGGAGTTCACGTGCAGAAGCATCACGAAGAGCCGCAAGGGACAAAAAGGTGGCTGCAAAAGGTTTTGCAGGGAGGATGCAGCCCGGAGCCACTAGCTGACCTGGACGTTCTTCGTAGTAGCGAGATAAGGCATCAGCTAGCACTTGCAATCGTCCTGGTTGGTATTTAATCCGGAAATCAAAACGAATGAAGAACAAAGCCCATCGTGCATGGCGGGCGTTAGAGATGTGGGCGGTTTGCAAGAAGGTAAGGTTCTTGTGGTCGGTGATTATGGTGACCGGATGGTTCTCACCTTCAAGGTAGTGGCGCCACACTTCGAAAGCCACCTTGATTGCGAGGAGCTTGCAATCCAGGATGTTATAATTTCATTCAGCCGGCATCAACTGCCGCGAATAATACGCACAAGGCAGTAACTTCTCCGTGGCTAGGGGGGCTTGGAGTAAAATGGCTCCTATAGCTTGTCCGGATGCGTCCGCTTCTACAAAAAATGGCTGGGTGAAATCTGGATGTTGAAGTAAGGGGGCGGACATAAAAGCCTTCTTTAGAAACTCAAAACTAAATTGTTGGTCCGTTCCCCATTGATACAGGGCATTCTTCTTCAGTAGTTGTGTAAGGGGGGTTGTAATCTCGGCATAGTAGGGAATGTATTGTCGGTAATAGTTCGTACTCCCCAAGAAGCGTTGCAAGGCTTTTACCGTCTTGGGTGGTGGCCATTTTCGTAGTGCCTCGACCTTCTGTGGATCCATCATAAACCCCGTGGGGCTAATGATAAATCCTAAAAAACTAACCAACGAGATGTGAAACAGACACTTCTCTCTTTTCAATAGAGCCTGTGGGCACGCAGGCGCCGTAGAACTTCTCGGACGTGTTGCACATGTTGTTTCTTCGTGGATGAATAAATAAGGATATCGTCTAGATAGGCAATAACGTACACATCCAGGATGTCTCGAACGATATCGTTGATAAAATGTTGAAAGGTCGCTGGCCCATTCGCGAGCCCGAATGGCATCACACGATATTCGAATAATCCGTAGCATGTATGGAAGGCTGTCTTCCACTGGTCTCTGGCTCGGACCTGCAGCAGGTTATAAGCGCCCCGTAAGTCGACCTTTGTAAACACCTGGGCCCCTTGCAGGCGGTCCAGGAGTTCAGGGATGAGGGGTAGCGGGTAGTGATTCTTGATGGTGATACTATTGAGGCCCCGGAAATCAACGCAGGGCCGAAGCCCCCCATCCTTCTTGGTGACAAAAAAATAGGAGCCCCGGCTGGGGAATTCGAGTGGCAGATGAATCCCTGATGGAGACTCTCTTCCAAGTACTGTCGTAGGGCTTGCAGCTCGGGCTCCGCCAAGGTGTAGATTCGTCCAAAGGGGGGCTCGGTCCCCGGGAGGAGTTCAATGGGGCAGTTGTACGGGCGGTGTGGGGGAAGTTCTAGTGCCCGTGTCTTGCTAAAGACATCCTGGAAGTCATGGTACTCCTCCGGGATAGGTTCCGGATTCTCGGTCTCTGTTGACAGAGGAGTATTTAGGGTGGCACAGCCCTGCGCCTGCAGGCCCGACCGCAGGCACCCCTGTGCACACTGGGGGGCCAAGAATTGAATTGTTTTTATGGACCAGACAATGTGGGGGTCGTGGGCTCGTAGCCACGAGGCTCCTAAGACTACACGGAAGAGGGGGGTACATACAAGGTCAAAGGAAATAAGTTCAGTGTGCTGCCCAATGTTGCAGTGCACCATGGAGGTGCTGGTCGTTATGGGCCCTGAAACCAATGGGGATCCATCAGTGGAGTGGATGGACTCCGGGATATTCTTGGCCTGAGTGTGGAAACCCCAGGCATGGGCGAACTGCATGTCCATAAAATTTCCCGATGCCCCTGAGTCTATAAGGGCCCAAGTTAGCAAGGAGCTCCGGGAGGACATGGAGAGGGTAACGGGAACCTGAAAATGGGAGTCACCCTTAAGGCTCCTAATGGGGTTTGTGGAATGGCTCAGAACTGAAATGGCCCCGGTCCGTCTCAGTTCCGGGCGTTTCCCGGGTCTCGTCGGTGTGGTGGCAAGGCGGGACATTCGCCTATAAAATGTGAAGGTTCCCCACAATAGAAGCATGAGCGTGAGACACGACGACGCTCACGCTCCTCCTTCGTTAATGAGCCCCGGGAAGCCCCCAGCTGCATGGGCTCGGCTTCAGGGCTTTTGGGGATTCCTGGAAGCGGAAAGGGTTTACTAGGGACGGTTCTCATATCTTGGCATCATTCCCTTCTACGCTCAGTCAACCTTTCCTCAATTTGTATGGCTAGATGAGCGATAGCCTCCCAGGTCTCTGGGAGGGTCACGAGGGTGAGATGGTCCTTAATTTCATCACACAAACCCTTACGAAACATCACCCTTAATACGTTGTTGGGCCAGTGCAATTCTAAGGCTAGCTGTTGGAATCGAGTAACATAGTCCAACATATTCCCCTTACTCTGTCAGAGGGACATAATTAAGGACTCGGCATCTTGGGTGCGGTGGGGGTGATCAAACAAAAAGGTAAATTCCTTTACAAAATCCTCATAGGCCTCCAAGAGGGGGCTATTTCCTTTTAACAATGTCATAGCCCATTCCAGGGCGGTACCCCCTAAATTTCTGATAATAAAGGCCACCTTAATTTTATCGGAGCTATAGGTGTTAGGCTGCAGGGTGAACGTAAGGCGACACAGGGCCATAAATCCCTGGAACGTTCGCCTATCCTCTAGGAACTTCTCCACCTGGGGGGCCTTGGGCTCCCGGGGGATAGCCCCAAGGGGAGCCGGGGGTGCCGCTACTACTGGCGGGGGTGGCACGGGGGCAGCTGCCCCTTGAATCTGGGTCACTACCGTAGCAATCTCGCCCTGCTTGGCCTTAAGGTCCTTGACCTCCATAGCCAGAGATTGCACTGAATGGATTAATTGTTTAATTTCGCTCGCTATATCCATATTACTCAAGCCCAGGGTAGGGCCAAATAAGGGCTGGTGATTTGTGACCGGGGTAAGGGGAGATGGAATACACACACACAAGTTCACTTGCAACCACGGTCTCAAGTCCGGGGTTAGGGGCACGCGCCCTGCTGAAAGAATGCCCGTCAGGATAGTGTGTGGGTCATTACCTCTAATTAAAGAGAACTGACCCCTATCATCATAGGGTGAGCGACAACCAGGAAACCATGGTACACCCTGCCACTCGATACTCACATATGCCAGGGGGAAAAAAGGGGGGAGAAGGGGAGCAAGTGAGGTCTTGTGCGTGGGGCCAGGGAGGGGGAACCCCGAAGAGCAGGGGGCAAAAGGGGCACTCGCACGGGGGAAAAGGATTACCCAGGGAGAGAAGGAAACACTCAAGGGAAACACACTCACAAGCTGCTGCACTCTCACACTCTGCAGTTCTCAGGTCTCGGGAAGGGAAGGTCCACTCATTCTCCAAACATGCTCAGTCACCACTTTTGTCAAGGCACTCGAAAGCAATCAACAGGGGGCCGGTCTCTTAGCAATCACCAGCACCGCTGTCTCTGTGGTTCTGGCTTATGTATTGTGAGCCCCGCCCCTGTACATGCCCTGAGGCATTCTGAACGCCGTAGCAGGGGCGGGGGCTTTCCCAGAACGCGCGCCAGCCCTGGGGGTGTGGCTGGCGCATGAACTGCTGGAGCTGCAGGGCCTGTCGAGGCCTGAGGGTTTCCCCCGATGTCAGCCCGTGTCGGGGGCGTGGCCGGTGAGCGTGCCTCCGCTCTCGGCGGTGACTGGGATTCCCGGGGTCAGAGTTCTGCTGGGGGCGGGATCGAGGCATCCGGCGGCGCCATGTCATGTTGCCGGGGGGGTCTACTGTGCGATCGACCCCCCCTAAGGACCACGCACCTTACACCATCGGAGCATGCTTCAGTGGCCACACTTCGTTCACCTGGTGGTCACCCAGCCCCAGGCCCCTTCGTGGCCCCCTGTGGCTGGCTGTGAGGCCCCCTGTGACTATCATGCCCCTGTTGGTGGCCCCGCGGAGAGCTCCCTCCTCCTCCCTGCTGCTGCGGGCCACCGCCTGCTTCCTCCATGATGTCCCGGCCTTGTAACTGTGCTGCCTGTTACCCAGGGTTCCACAGCCCCTGCCTGTGGTTCCAAGCCCCCTCCAGCACCACCACCCCCTTTGCCTCTACACCTGATGCTCCCCTCCGTGGCTGCCTTCTCCTGTGACCTGGTCCTGCTCTCCGTGCCTCCACCCGACTCCCCAGGTTGCTGCTGACCTTCCTTATCTGCCTTTGCTCCTCTTGTGCCCGTGACCCACCCCCCTGGGTGCCTATTTGACCGCAGGCTTCTGGAGTGCCTGGTCTTCACCTCCTGGCATCCACCCAAGTTTGTGTGTGCATCTGTGGACTGCCTGCACTGCTCTGGCTCTCCTGCATCCCCTCCATAGCACCCTCGCTGGCACTTGGGGTGCCTGTCTGCCTCCTGGACCATTCCCAGGATGCTCCCTGTTCCGTGTGGCCTCCCCCTGTGCCTGTGGCTTGGCCTTTCGGGCCATCCCTGTTCTGGGACTGCCTGTGTAGCTGTGGGGGTGCCCGTGTGGACTGTGCTGTTGTGTGGGTTCTGGGTGCCATTTCCCATGTCCTGCCCTGCCCCTGGGCCGGCCCTCCCTCCCCCATGTGCCCGTTGTGCCATTTGTGTTGTCTGTCCCGCTGTGTCCCCCCTTCCCTTCCTTTCCCGCGCAGGTGTGAGTGTGCCTGGGCATGTGTGTGTGCTGTGTGTTCCACTGTGCCCTCGTTGTCTCTGTGCCTGTTGTTTGTGTTGCCTCGGTGACTCTTCTCCCTCTTCCCCCTCCGTTCCCGTTTCCCTTGTGTGGGTGTTCCCTGTAGGTGCTTTTGGCTTCTTGTGCCCTCAGTTGGCCATGTCTGTCTCCTGCCCCTCCCTGGTGCCTTCTGGGTGTTTTGACTACAGCCGGGAATCGGCATCAGGTGTGTTGCGCTTCCCCGGCCTGTGGTCTGATGGCCCGATTCCCTGCCGTGGTCCCACTCCCCAGGGCTGGCCCCAGGCATGTGCTACATGTGCAGCCGCACATGGCCCTGCCACCAGCTGGGGTCCCGCACTTTCCTGGCTGGGCAGCAGGCTGCAGCCAGCTTCTCCCCCAGTGAGTGATTCTTCCTCCCCTCCCTGTCTCCAGACCCCATCCCTCACCTGCCTCTGTCTCCTAGTAGCGCTGCAGCAGTAACAGCAGCAGCAGCAGCGGGGACACTGGATCGGGCTGGGAGATAAGGCTGTTTACAAACAGCTCCTCCCCATGTGCTGATCAGAAGGTTGCTACCTTGTAGAGAAGGTTCTTCGAGATGGCTCCCAACATTCTCACTACTGGGTTGTGCGTGCTCACCCTATTCAAATAATAGACCACGGGATGGTCTCGAGCTCCTCTAGGATAAAAAGCACTCTCCCCCTCTGAATGACAGTTCCTTTCAACCCTTTCTAGAAATATAAGAAAAGAATTCCATGCAGGGCTGGAAGGGTGGGTCTTTGTGAGAATGTTCGGAGTCATCTCAAAGAACCTTGTTTACAAGGTAGCAACCTTCTGTTCTTCTTCGAGTGGCTCCTCACTTGATATTTTTACATGGCTCCACTGGGTGGGGCGTCCGTAGGCGCGCCAGTGCATGGATGCGGCATGCACACAGCTGCACACGCATCCCCACTCACCCACCACTCATCCACAACCACATAGTAACCACCGTTTCCCCTGGTTGCTCCGTAGATTGGGATGAGTGGGGGGGGATGAGTGGGGATACGTGTTAGGCACCCCCACTCACCATGGGGGCGTGCACCACGTCATCATTCACACGGGGTTCCCCCACCCATGAACACACAGAAATCTGCATGTTCATGACTGGGAGGAGAGGTCCGTGTAAAAAGCATCACGCTCTCACAACTGTCTTACTTATACTATCTTAGATAGGAATTTAGGATGCAACGCAATATCTATTCTGTCTTGGAAAATAAATCTGCAAATATGGTTCTGAGATTATTATGGCTGATATTTCACTAACTCTTCTTAATGAAGTTATTGCTAACAGGAATACTGTCTTTAAACCCGCACCCCATAACCAGTTAATTTGCACTCCCTTATAATCAATTCACGCTGCCCCATGGGCACAAATTAAATGGTTATGGGTGCGGGCAGCATGAACTGATTATATGGGGGCAGGGGCACAAATGAACTGGTTATGGGGTGGGGGCAGCATGAACTGATTATGGGGGCACAACTGAACTGGTTATATGGCTCTTTTCATGGCATAATGCACTTAATAAGCTAGCTGCATTTTGGGTGTCTTGTGTATGTGATAGCAGCACCTCTGGACTGGTCACATCGCATGCGTGCACAAGTCACAGGCGGCACTGGCAGCAAGAAGCAACAGGCCCTGGAGGCCAGACTGGCCAAGCTCACTCCCTCCTCCAGTAAGGCAGTGGATGCAGTCAGTCTCTCTGTGCCTGCGTCACTGCCCGCTTGGCTGCCCCTGCAGTGGAACCACTCCTGGGGAGTGGTGGTAGACACTCGGCTGGGGACGGGGGGAAGCATTAGGAGACCATGCTTCTCCATGGTTGCTCAGAGGGGTGGAGAATGGGAATCCTTCCTGTCCAGAGGGAGTAAGTTTTATGTAAATGTATACATTTGCATAATTAGGTGGGGCTAATTATGCAAATTAGGCCCTGCATCAAGACTTCGCACATGGCCTCACAAACCCTGGGGCTGGCCCTGCCACTCCCATCATGTCTGTTTGGGACCTTCTTTGACCACGGGGTGGGTGGGTGGGGGGTGGTTGCTCGGTTCACCACCACAGGGAATCCACTGTGGTGAATCAGGACCGCGTAACGTCTGAAATCACCCAAGGTCACTTGGCAGAGCTGGATTCCACAAACCTGTCCAGTGGCCTTGTAAATATACATAACAGTGGGAATTGTGCAGATTAGTGCCTTCAGACATGCAGGAAAACATGTGGAATTTGGAAGCGCATTTTCACCTGCAGGCTTGTAAGGTTGCATTCCTGAACATGGGAAAGCGCCCATAGTCTAATGAGGAACTTTTCATTTAGTTATATTGAGAAACTAAAAATTCTCCTTTACTCAAGTTAGTGGGGTATACAAAAGGTATAACAACACCCCTTTTAGTGCACATGTAAAAAGGGGGGGGGGGGAATAGTGTTTTACCAATAATGAAGTTTGCCCACATTTTATTATTTTATTTTATGTTTTTAATTACAAAATAAATATTTTTCCAAATGAAAAACCTCAGGAGAAAATAATGCTTTTATTTTTTCTTTTCAGAATTTTACACAGGGTATGAATAAATCTGAGTCTGCCCACTATGGGCCACCTGGGCCAGAGTCTTATCCACACATCTGTTAGTGGGCTGCCAGATGTGGGTCCACCACAGCCCCCAACCATGAAGACAGATGTCTAAGAATCTTGGACCCAGAAGAAACTGGGACCACAGTCCAGGCCCAAGGGCCACTCAGGTGGGCCACAGCAGGCTATACCGGGTGAGTGCATTTGTTTGCACTGCCATCCCAGCCCTGGTGCAGGGGCTGCCATAGTCATCAGTCATGGTTGCTCATTATTGGGGACACCCGATCTTTCTGACATTTTCAACTTTAGTAGTTGTAAAGCAGAAAAAAGGGTGCAAAACATCTTTTCCCCTTCACTTTCTTATATTTTTTATTTTTTTCCTTCACCTGTTAAAAAGAGGAAATAGTAAGAAAAGGAGAAAAGTTGAAAATTGTGTGGGAAGAGGTTAAAATGGAATTAGAAAATTTTGTTTTAAGAAAGCAGAAGTTTCACACTAGCAGTTGCAGTTGTGATAAATTCCACCTTCCACACATTTTTTACAGAGAACAGTGTTCATTCTCATGGGCATTATCTCTCTGTGTGTGTGCATATGTATATCTATGTATTTATAGTATACACATGTGCATGCATGCAAGTATGTGTGTGCGTGTATGTGTGGTAGTGTAATAAGTGTAATAAGCATAATAAGTGTGTATGCATGCAAGTGTGAGTTGTTGTGTAATAAAATTAATGTTTGTACAAAACAGTAGCAAGAAAGCTTACTGTTTGTTTTTTTTGCTATGGGAAATATATGTTAGGAATAGGGGAAAAATAATAACAAATATATGAATTCACATGTATTTCTACCTGCAAAATATTCCTGACACAATGTTCCTAGTATTGCAGCCAACCACCTGCTATGTTTTCACTACAAAAAACTGAGGCTGATATAAGAATTTTTGAAAGAGAAGTGACTCTTAGAGCACAATCCTTTGCCATTAAAGTCAATGGCAAAGTGCTAATTAACTATTTATTTATTTATTTATTTATTTACATTTATACCTCACCCTTCACCGAAAACTCAGTCAGGGTGGCTTAAAAAACATAAAATACAATTTAAAAAATTTAAAATACAGTCAGCCTAAACAAAAAAAAACCCACTTCAAGTCCCGTCGCCCCCATCTAATCCCTATTCCTATCCCTGCCCACCAAATGCTTTAACAAAAAGAAATGTTTTACAACGTCTCTGAAAGATGTCAAGGCCCGGACTCAGATGGACCTCCAGGGGGAGGGAGTTCCACAGCATTGGGACAGCAACTGAGAACACCTTCCTGTGTGCCCCTGTCAATCAAACAACAGTAACAGGGGGAACCCACAGGAGGGTGCCCCTGGCCAACCTCAAGGGTCGTGACTGAGCATGGTAGGAAAGACAGATACTTGGGTCCCAGGACATTTAGGGTCAAAACCAGCACCTTAAATTGTGCTCGGAAGGCTATAGGTAGTCTGTGTAGACTCTGGAGCACTGGTGTAAAGTGGTCCTGGTGACCTGTCCCTGAAAGGAGATGGGTCACCACATTCTTCACCAGCTGCAGCTTCCAAACAGTCATCAAGGGCAGCTCTACATAGAGTGCATCTCAGTAATCCAGCCTCGAGGTGATAAAAGCATGGACACTGGACAACTCTGAATGAGAGAGAAAAGGCCACAGTTTCCTCACCAGAGGAAGTCTGTGAAAAGCGCTCCTCCCCACTGTTACAACCTGACAGTTCAGGTGCAGCAAGGAGTCCAAAGCACTCCAAGGCTGTGAACCTGAATGACCAAAGAGGACCAGACCCCATCTGTAATGGGAGACCCAATTCTCCCCAGGTCACAGGGTCAGCCAACCATCATCACTTCAGTCGTGTCAGACTTCAGCCACAATCGGCTCAACCTCATCCAGTCCCTGACAGCACCAAGCATCAGGTAAGCACCAAGACTGTCACAGCAAGAGCTAACACAGAACAAGAGTCAAACAGCCTGGCCCTGCAACATAAAGGGTTGCAGTGCCCTCCCCAGAGTCCCATGATTGGTTCTGGGAGGCAGGAGGCATTGAGCAATCATAGGGTGTCATTCAGCTGCCAGGGACCTGCATGCACTGCTCATTGGACAGTGATTACATTCATCAGGTCCTTCCCCTCCCATCACAGGCCCAGTTCAAGAGTTCAACACTGTTTCTGACTCCAAGATGTCTGCTCCCTTATCCCTGCTCCACATTTCCCTCCAAAAAATACCTGCCAGGCAATAATAAAATCAATAATGACTGTTGTTATCATTATTGATTTTGTTATTATTTATCTTTGTTATTGTTATTGCAATAATGATACCAAAAACACGAATGTTGTTATTGTTATCAACATAACAAAAACAAAGTGCACACCCCTATTGGACATAGCTCCCAGCCACAGAGCCCCCGATACTTCAGATCCAGCCAGAACCCACCTGAGACTCCTCCCCAGACAAACTAGTGGCCTGGAAGCCAAGCCTCCCCTGGATACACTCCTGACTCCAGGGCCAACTGACTTGTGGTGCAATGCACCTCTAGTCACCCTGCTTACAGAAGCACCCTTTGGACATGGGCTACTCAGATCTGGATAGGAGGAGGAGAGCTGTTGGGACACAGGGACACATTCCCATTTCCTTGCAAATCGCATGACTGCAATGCTCACCTAAGGACTGATCCACGTGACTCCCCAGCTGCCTCCAGCTTCTTGCAATTTCTACAGACCAGGCAGAGTCAGGCCTTGGAACTGCTTCCAAAGCAGAGAACTGGGGGAAACTCCCCACGAACCAGTACAGCATGTAATTGAAAATGGCAACAAACTACCACACCATAATAAAATGTGCAAAATATAGGCAGACTCATCAAGTATAGTTAGTGACCTGAAATTCTGGTGACCCTCCTGTCTAAAATTTGAATGGGTATATTAATCTATCACAGAAACTCAGGTAAAGGGAAGGGAAGGTGGCTTCATTAGCTGCTACTGATTATACTCAGTTCATCTGGACATGTTCAGTAGTAGAAAAGTACTGATTTCTCAAACATGGCAATTTATAACACTAGACCAGTGTGCTATGCCCTGAGGAGGAGATGCATGCTGGGATGGAGTATCCCTCATGCCCCCACCTGGACTAGCAGTTTTCACACTCTCCCAGAACATTGCCCATGGGGAAGGGGACCCACGGGGAAGATACACAGCCCATGAGCCTGGGTTCTTTGGGAGGGATTTGAGGACTAGTGGATTATAGTGGGGGACTTGGATCCAGGACTCCTGGATTATCTCAGAGGGGATTGGGGACTAGTGGGTTAGAGCAAGGGAGCTGGGAGCCAGGACTCCTGGGTTTCTCCATTAGAGGGTTGGGAGCTAGTGGGTTAGAAAGGATGGTGTGGGAGCAAGGGTTCCTGGGTTCTCAGGGACCTGAGTGTGGACTATCAAGTTTGAGCAGGGAGAACTAGGTGGTGGTAGTGTTGTAGGAGAGGGAATGTATCCCCATTTTGAAAAACAGGGAAATTCTAGGATCAAAAAACCTTTTGATTTAATAGAGGAGTTAAGGCTCTTACAAATGAACTTGTCACGGGTTTGGGGGTCCGCACCCCCACTTTACCGGGTTTGAGTCACTCAGTTTCCCCTTGCGCACAGTTCTCTTGAATCAGTTCTCTCTCTGGCTAATTCAAGTGTGCCACAATGAAACTCCTTAGTCACACAAGGGCCAGATCCTTCCCGTTTACAAACTCTTTACTCTCTGGGTTCGCAAGAGCTTGAGGGCTCTTGTAACTCACTTGTGTTCCAATATTAGACACTAGACCACTTCTTTATGAAATAAGAAGTCAGTGTATTGATTACATAAACAAGATGGTTAAACAGAGTGGTAATTAGCAATCAAAGGTAAATATAACACATTCCTAACTTATACTGTTGAGTTCCTAAGTTATTCATCTTACCCTAAGCAAAGTCCATAGGTTCTGGTTTCTCAGCCATAAGGAGACTGGCTGGGCTCTTGGTTTTAAAGAGCGGAATCTCTCTCACTTCATGCTGTTCCCAGCCTGTTGCTGACAGGCTGCTCATTTGTATGTAGATGTCTCCCCAGCAGCTTTGCAAGCAAAAGTCTCCAAGCAGTCTCTTCTCCCTCTGGGATCTCTGTCCTTATATATCCTGGAGGAAACTCTTAGTCCATTCTCCAGGCTTCTAGAATTCCCTTTGTTCTCTTATCAGGCTTCTATGTGTCTTTTGCACGTAGCCCATGGCTACCTTCATTAGCATTGTTGATATCCCTGGTCATCCGTCTGGCCCCAATACACGTTGGTATCTCTTTGTATCCTGTGTAGCCTGGTGATGTGCCAAAGCCCTAATTTGAGTTGTACAGTTCTCAGGGTTAACATTACAAACATGTGGAACCTTTGACATTACATAGTGTACATGTATAGTAACATTACATCCATGTGAAACCCTTGGCACCACACATTTACCAAACATGTAGTCCCGTGTTACATGTGTGTGACCCCATGTTTCTCCATAACAGTACTCATGCTCCAAAAAGCATGGGAATTTAAGTTAAGGTTCCAGCTGTCAGCAGTAAAGACATTGCACAGTGTCACATATTGTGCTCACTTACAATGCAGGCTCCATGAACCCACGCTTTACCTTAGACTTTCAGCCCCAATCCTCTTCCTCTGCAGGTTGGGGGCAACACTGAATCTGGGGACAGCAGAGAGCCAGGGGGAAGCTTGCTGGCCCCTTACCCCCTGCTGTCACTATATGCTTCATTTGAGTTGGGGGGGGATTGAAAAGCTGAATATGGGTAGCATGGCAGTGGGGGAAGTGTTTGTATCATGAGGGGGCATCCAGGTGCTGGGGGAGCGTTTATGGGGGACAAGGCTGAGAAATGGGTGATGTTTATGCAGGGATGAGGCTGGGGGGCAGGCAGAGGTGGAGGGGAAGTATATGTATTGGCAACAGGTGCTGGGAGTGGTCATATTGGAGGACAAACCTGGTAGATGGGTGACATGTATCCAAAGACAATTCTGGAGGGCAGGCAGCAGTGGGGAGTAGTGTTTGCATGGGGAGGGGATACCCAGGTACTAGGAGAGTAGATATGGAGGGAGAAGGATGAGAGATGGATGATATGTGTTCAGGGACAAGGTTTGGTGGACAGACAAAGGTGGGGGTGAAGTGTATGTATGTCTTTTGCATGTGTTTTGAGCTAGGATGGGAACAACAGGATATCCAAGTACTAGGGTGGATATGTGGGCAACAAGGGGTATTTTTAGACGTGACAAGATCACGCTCAACCACGGTGAATTCCCACCGGGTGAGCAAGGTCTCGTCACATCTGTTGGGGGAAAGGAAGTTCCTCCCACATGTTCACCCCTGTCAATTGCAGTGGGGAATCACATTCACAATGCAATTGGCGGTCCCGACGGGGCCAGTCCTGATCGTGTGGTGAATGTGATTCCCCACAGTGATGAAGGGTCCCGTCCCTTCTGGATGGCTACCATGGCCCGGAATCCATGGCGGGATTCCAGGCCATGGTCAATGCGGGTGGGCGCTGTGGCTGCATTGGCCACGGCACCCATCCATCTCCCAGGAGGGCGGGCGGCAAGGGAGTGTCGGGGGCGGGGTCGTGCGGCCACACTTTGTGCCGTGCAACCCCGCCCCCTCCCCGATTCTCCGCTGGGATCAGCCAGCACATCTGTTGGATGTGCCGGTGTGATCCCGGCAGGGAATCACTGGGTGATTCTGTGACAGGGCCACCACTGGCCCCATCACATCTGAAATCACCCAAGGTTTAAGGGTATGAGATAGGTAGCTTGATTTTATGTGCACTCTTATGATGAGTGCACATAAAAACATAAGAACATAAGAAATGCCATTCTTGGTCAGACTAATGGTCCATCGAGTCCAGCATCCTGTCTCCAATAGTGGCCAATTCCAGTTGCTTGGAAGAAGTACCCAAAAGATCACAATGGGGTGTTCCACTACCTGTTGTTTACTACCAGCTCTGGGCAGTAAAATATTGCATTCCCCAAACCTACCTCTGGCTAATAGCTGCTAATGGACCTATCCTCTAAAAAATTGTGCAATCCTGTTTTAAATCCAGCTACAGTACTGTCCTTGACCACATCTGGCAACAAATTTGATAACTTAATTGTGCATTGCGTGAAAAAAAAAAATACTTCCTTTTATTTGTTTTAAATCTGCTACTTGCTAGTTTCATGGAGTGTCCCCTAGTTCTGTTACTATGGCCATTTTTACACAGACACCACCCACCCATCTACACCCATCAGATGGGTGGGAGACCGTCGGTGTGAACAGCACTGGGTGGATATGCGCACTCCCATGACCCACCCACCTACACTCATCTACACTCGCGGAGCATCTGGAAAGAAGCAGGCAAGCTCTGTGGGTGGAGATGGGTGGAGGTGGGTCGAAGTGGATGGAGATGGGTGTTCAACACCCAGCCCTTCATGTTAACGGAAAAGCACACCCATCCATGGAAAGGGTCCGCCAAAACCAACAAAAAATGGCTAGAGAAGCCCCGCAGGAGCCCACAAGCAGACACACTCACCAGGAGAGATGCCGAACGCCCTTCCGGGAGCCCTTAAAGCAGAAGCGAGCAAGAAAATGGGTGTGCCAGCTCCCAGCATGTCCAGAAGGAAAGCATCCAACAAGATCAAGGGAGCCATTGCCATGCCACATATGGAAACGGGCAAGGTAAGCCGTGGGATCCCAAGCTGCCCAGGGGACATGGGTCCAGGCCACCAGCACCGGGGGAGGGAGGGGCAGGATGGCCACTGACTACTGTCTTGTTCCAATACAGGACAGAGGGTGCAACGCAGTGCTGGCTTCAGCCCCACCCACACCCCCAGCAATGTGGCCCCTCTGACATTGAGGTAAGACAGGGGGAACCCACCCACACAAGGGAGGACAAAAACAAGTTCTGAGCACACACCAGGATACCTCTGGCCAGATCGCTGAAAGCTTCAGCACCACCACCCTACAGGAAAGCACCCACACACTGGAGCACAGCACCATCAGGGAGACATCCAAGGAAGGCCTCCATGGGGACAGGGGGAAATGAGAAGGAGCTGGACACAAGAGATGCCCCCCAGGAGGAGGAAGACTATGACCCAGGTAAGAGAACAACTCCATGGAAGGGGGGTGGGGCACAGTCTGGGCCAGTCAGGGCCCCAGTGGGGAAGCACGGCCCAACTGACAGATCGTTATTGCCCCCACAGCTCAAGGGAACCTGGAGGTGCAGGAGGAGGAAGTGGTGGCCCAGGAGGAGGACATGGAGGAACTGGAGGCCATCCCAGAACCCGGCGACCAGGATACCGATGTAAGGTTCATACAGATAACGGCATGGGACAGGAGATGGCGGGGTGACACAAAGGAGACAGGGGCACAGCAGCACAGGTTGCCCCATCCCCCCTCAAAGGCAACAAAAGGCCAGTAAAGAGGACAGCAAGGAGGGGGACTGGGAGCAGTCCAAGACCATGGGTGGGGAAAACACAGTGGCCAGGGGGGAACCTGGTCACGGAGGAGAAATGGGGATGTGAGACCATGTAGGGGACAGGAGACATCCACTCACAGGGGTGATGAGAGCAAGAATGGTTCCCCTTACAGCCCTCCAGATGCTGATGCAGACAGGGGAACACAAAGGGAGACCACTAAATCTATCCAGGCTCATGAAGGAGCAACCGGGCAGTAGGGCAGGGGGAAAGACCTCAGCACAGTGGTAGGAGCCAAAACAGCTAAACAGTGGCTGATCCCCAGCCCCAAGCTAAACATAAGTTCCCTTACTGTTCACAGGCAAGTGGCCAGGTGTATCCTGGGGTGCTGCTGCCAGGACTGCTTAGAGAAACTGGCAGATGTGGGCTCACAATAGGAGGAGAAGGGAGGAACTCAGGAGGGAACTGCTGGTTCAAACCAGGCGGTTGGCAGAGGAGCAGAAGGTCCTTATTAAGTAGGTTCAGCTCGGGGAGGGGAGAAGAGACTGGGAAAAGATGGATCAGATGCTCACCCGGGCCCACACAGAGCACCTGTGAGACAGGTGCCAAGATGCTGCCCTCCTCTGCGAGCAGCAGCTTGAGGGTCCGTATCTCGCAGGAGGGATGCACCAAAAGGACACAGCAAAGAATATAGGAAATCTTGGAGGTCTTGTGGTGCCTCCCCCAGCATGACATGGGCCCTCCTGGTATAGTAGGAGGTCTGGCAGCACAGCAACACCACGGCGCCCTCCCACGAGTGCCTGTGCCCCATCCCCAGCTCATCTGCCACCCCTGGTTTCCCCAGCAGCAACCCTACCCTTCACAAAACCATATTAGTCCCTTCTAGGGATGGGCGAACGCGGTTCGGAAGTTCGGTGTTCAGTCCAAACTCAGCCTGTTCAGACAACTGAACTCAAACACGAACACGAACATGAACACACCGAATAGAACTGAACACCGAACAGCGAAATGGCCAGAAAAAAAACAAACACCGAACGTCGAAATGGCCGAACAGTTCAGTCAGTTCGGATCGCGTTCGGTTGTGTTCCGATGGCTAAAACGTGCTACTGTCACTCTGTCACTCAGGTCACTGGAAGGCCAAATGTAGCAGGGAGGGGGAAGTCATCTGACTCAGCTAGGAGCAGACTTCCAGGCACCAGGGGTGGAGGGTGGAGAGTGGCTTGGAGTAGCAGCCAGCCTGCTGAATCACCATCTCTTTTCGACTCAGACCACTGGCTTGGCAGTCTGCGATTGGCCACGGACTAGGCTGCACGTACCCAATGGGGCTTGCGGTGAAGCGGCGCAGCAAGAAACAAAACTGTCTGCCTCCCCCCTTCCCAATACCTTCTGAGCTAGTCTCTGTTCCTGAGCAGCAGGCATTTCAGAAGGCTCCTTCACCCAGCATTTTCCAGCTCCCCAATCCATTGCCATCCTCCTCCTATTTCACCCATCCAACCCATCTACCCCCATATTCTCATTTATTTACATTAGCTTTGATAGATTTAGTTGTTATTTTTTGTTTTTATCCCTCCCTGTGTTCAATCTTCAATCTTCCTCCTTCCCTCCCCCCTCCATTGAATATTCCCTCCCCATTCCCTTCCCCTGTTTTTTTGATTCATTAGAGTAGTAGTATATTAATTTATAGATTGATTTAGGTTTCATTTCAGTTTTGTACCCCTCCTTGTCTTGTTTGTGATTGCCCCCCAACCCCCATCCCATATATTCATAGGTAGATAGATAGGATTAGGTCGATACATTTTTGTTTTGACATAGTAGGAGTAGTTTAGTTTAAGGTTTACAGATAGAGTTTACTGTTTTCTGTGATTCAGCTTTAGGGTTTGTTGGAGTTATTCATAGCATTTAGAATACATTTATTAGTTAGGTAGTTAGTTAGTTATTAGTGTAGATATAGAGATATAAATATTTGATAAAAAAATTCAATAAATTTTTTTTAAAAAATTATATATTAAAAAACATTGTTTTTTTCGGGAGAAATGGAGAAGGGAAGGAGAGGCCGATCTGCTGCCCGTAGGGGAGGCAATGGGGCACGTCCCAGGGGCCGTGCACGAGGAGCAGCAGCAGGCAGCAGCAGTAGCCAGAGGCAGAGCGCATCACCCCCTCCCAAAATCAGCAGGCCTGCTTTAGGGCACCAGGCTGCTCTGCAACGCCTCCTGGCAGTGCCCTCCACTGACACGCAGGGCACTGGAAGGCCTGCAGGACTTGAGGCTCAGGCTGCATCTGTCTCTGCTGTGGGTGGTGCTGGAGCAGGTGCTGGGGCTGCTTCTACCGATGTTCCTCCAGGGCCACCAATGTCCCCCACAGTCGAGGCAATCCCCAGCAGTCCAGAGCTGGTGGATCCCACCCCAGCTGCTAGAGGCAGGGCCCGATCCCCGGGCAATGCCAGTACTAGGGAGAGGAGGAGCAGCAGCAGCAGCAGCACTAGCAGCTACAGAGGGGGGCACAGGGAGAGTGCCAGCAGCATGGCAGGCACGGGCAGTCTAGCCTCTGGGTCCCAGTACTCCCCTTCATGGGACATCACTGTGGTCACCGGGGACAGTGGGGAAGAGGCAGTCAGTGACACTAGTGCCGCAGAGGAGATCTATGAACATGGGGCGATGTCTGACCCTCCTCCCAGAGCTGCATCACCAGTGCCACAAAGTTCTCCCTCTCCCAGCAGCGCTGGCAGCAGTGCGTCCTCCGGGGCGGGCAAGAAGGCAGCAGGAGGGGGGAAAAAATCCTGTCTGGGATCATTTTAAGCTGGTACGGGCAGATGATCCCAGAGAGGTGCAGTGCATGCTGTGCAAAAAGGTGGTGAAGCGCAGGCAGGTGCTTGCCAACCTTGGCACAACGGCAATGGCCAGGCACCTGAAGGCATGCCACAGTGCTGTGTTGCTGAGCAGGAAGGCAGGCGAAGTGGATGACAGCGGGTTCCCGACTCCAGCAGCCAGTCTCCCAGCCCATTCAGCGGGCCAGCGTCCCGCACCAACTGCTGCTGCCTCTACCAGCAGGAGCAGTATGGGGGTAGAAAAACAGCAGGAGCCTCCCCAGCAGCCCCGTCAGTCCACCATGGAGGAGATGGGGTCGGGGGGATGTGTCAAGGCCATCAGCAGGGTGCCATGGAACAGGCTTCCAGGAGAAAGGCAAGTCCCTGGTGTCCGAGATGATTGCCCTGGATGGCCAGCCCTTGTCCATCGTGGAGGACAAGGGCTTCCAGCACCTGATTGGGTTCCTGGCCCCCAACTTTAAGCTGCCTTCCCGCACCGCCCTGAGTCAGACTGTGGTCCCACAGCTATATAGGGCTTTAAAGAAGGGGTTGAGGGAGAAGCTTGCAGGGGCAGGGGGGGCAACGGTCCACTTTACCATGGACCTGCGGTCTGCCAGAAGCGCACAGCATGCGTACCTGGTGGTGACGGCATACTGGTGGCAGGATGTGCTTGGCAGTGGCAGGAGGTGACCTGAAGCAGGGTATAGGTGGGCCCTGCTTCAGGCCCAAGTTATGGAAAGCTACCCACACTGCGAGGAACCTAGAGGCAGCCCTGGCCACTATGGTGAGGGAGTGGCTCACGCCAGGTGCGGCCTTCACCAAGGGATGTGTGGTCACGGACAACGCGGCCAATATCCTTAAGGAAGTCCATGACGGGGGTTCACGAGCATCCCTTGCACCGCACACACGCTCCACCTGGTGGTGAAGGACAATCTGGGCTTGGGTGATAAAGGGATTGGGCCAGGCACCTGTAGCTTCCTGGTAGAGCGGGGGAGGAAGCTGGCGGGCTTCTTCAACTGGAGCGTGAAGGGCAGCGAGCTCCTCCGGGTGAAGCAGGCCGAGCAAGGGTTCCCGGTGCACACCCTTATCCAGGATGTCTCCACCTGGTGGAACTCCACGTTCCTGATGCTTGAGCGGCTTCTTGAACAGAAAGCCGCCCTGCATCAGGTGGAACTGGAGACAGACATCGAGTCACCTCCAGGGTACAACAGGGAGGAATGGGATATTATATCCCAAACTGTCTCTGTCCTGATACCATTCCTGGGTGTCACGGAGACCCTGAGCAGCTCCACCACCACCCTCAGCAAGGTGACCCCGCTTGTGCATAGTCTCTGCAGCAGCCTGGATGAGATTCTGGGGGTGGGGGGTGGGATCGTGGCCCTCAGGGCAGGAGAATGTGCGCTGAGGTGATAGACCAAGCTGAGAAGTTGAAGGCGGGCCTGAGAGCACCCTTCGAAGACCTCCTGCGCCGGGACGAATATGTCCTGGCAACCATGCTGGACCCCAGGATCAAGGGCAGCATGGCACGTGAGACTGCGGTCTATGGCCTATGGAAGGGGACACTGGTCGAGAAGGTAAGGCAGACAGAGCGTGTCATGCAGCAGGATGCCCCTGGCGATGGTGGGAGTGGGAGCAATGACCCCTTCCAGCCATCTGGGTCTATCCCTGCCTCCAGCCCTAGGTATACCAGCAGCACCAGCAGCGGCAGCAGGACCCCTACTGCCAGCAGCTCCTCCTCTGTTCCGTCCACTCAGGGGAGCATGGGTCCCAGCACAAAAGGGCAAGTAGCATAGCTGAGGGCAGTGGGGCATGTGGTGCCCACCCAGAGCTACCGGAGGGAGTATGATGGTGCCTCGGAAGCAGTGGAGACCTATCTGGAGGCGGAACCATGCAAAAGTCCCAGCAGCGATTCCTTGGCCTACTGGACTGGCAAAGTCAATGTGTGGCTGGCCCTGTCCAAAGTGGCCAAGGGTATCCTGTCCTGCCCATCAATCAGTGTCCCCAGCAAGAGGGTCTTCTCCATCGCGGGGGACATATGCGCCCCACACCGTCTGAGACTGGGGGCCAAGTTGGTGGAGCAGTTGCTCTTTCTGAAGGTTAACCTTCCACTGCTGGAATTCCTGGAGCTGCCCCTGGACAAGGAGTGATGGTGCAGTGGCACACGCCATCCCATGCCACGGGCAGTCTTGGGACAGGGCTCCTCCTCCTCCTCCTCCTCCATCTGCGCTAGGGCTAGGCTACTACTACTGTGCTGCTGAGGTGCTGTCCCTCCGTCCCAATGCCTGGCACCCACCCTGCCTCTCTCTCTCTCTGCCTCTCTCTCTCCCTCTCTCATACTATACGGCCTCGGCCGCCTTATCTGACTGACCTCCGGATGCAAGCTGGACTTAGGAAACAAGCAAACTGTAAGCCTGCCAGCTGACCTATAGCTAGCCAATGCCATACGATCTCGGCCTATCTGTGATGCTGACTGGCTCTCGCTCTCTCACAGTCTTTGCTAGCCTACCTGATTGACCTGCTGCCAATGTCCCAGCCTGCCTGCCCTACTGACTCCCATGCAACGCTGTCTGTCTTCCCGCCCTGCTTGCTGCCAAGCTCAAAGCATGCATCACTCCTGCCTCCCATGTCAAGGTGCCTGTCTTCCCACCCAGGTTGCCTAGCTAAAAGCCTGCCTAAGTCTGCCTGCCCAGCCCTACTGCCTCTCATGACATACTTCCTGCCTGCCTGCCCAGGTTGTGAAGCTTGAACTTCACAACCTTCCTGACTGCCGCTATGCCACACCACCGGACTGCCTGCCCCGGCAACCAATGTCTGCTGCTGCTAGTGCCAATGGCACTAGTCATTCCACTGCATGACAGGAAGAAGCCACTCCTGCCCTGCAGCCACTCCTGCCCCAGGACCCCCCATCGGGGTCCTGGGGCCAAGTCACAAGCTATTCAAAACATTCCGATTACTTTCTGTATCTCCAACGTTGATACTCACTTTTTGAATACTGTTTCTTTAAGTTTAATTTCTAGTTTTTCTCTCTCTCTCACTCTCATGACCATTAACAGGCATGTCTATCTTAGTTTTGTTTGCTTCCACTCAGCTGTATGCTCTAGGTAGGGCATGATATAGATGTTATTTGATAGATGTTATTTGATAACAGCTACTGAGGCCATCACTGTAATAAAATTAAAGTTGCTTGTGGAAGTTCAGACACTTCCTGATTTTATTTTTCCTTCCGCATAGGATAACTTCCATAGAACCAATAGAGGGTTTGCTGGTCTGACACAACTCTACCCACTCATCAATCCCTATTCACAAGTGGCACAGAAAGGAGGTTCTTTAACAAAGCATTATAAAAAAACACATCTACAGGGAGAGCTGTGGCTAAGTTCCAGAAGCTGCCACCTTAGCCCCAGCACTCTCCATGATGGCTCTCAATTCATTATCTGTGAGGGCCTTGTAGGCTTGTACCCAGCCTGAGGGGGTGGGGAGCTCTGCCTGCCCCTCCCCTTCCCAAGCACCAGCAAGGCCTCCACACACCCCACCTGATGCAGGGCTGGGGATGCCCTATTCCCAGCTCTGCATGTGGGGCTCCAGAGAAGTGTGGGGACAGAATGCCACTGGGATGGACCAAGGAAGGGAGAGTGGACACACTTGGTTAGGAGATTCTGTAGAGCCAGCAAAGTGGCTCAGTCTGGGGGAGCGCACTTGCTTCTTGGAGGCTCCCTCCCATTTTAATCCATAAAGCTTTCGCAGCTTGCTAACATAATTATTTCCTAGCTCATATTCTTTCCTCTCAAAATGGCCTGTCATTCCACTCACAGAGAGCCATCTTTCTATCCACTGTCTAGCCATCTTTCTATCCATGTCTATCCATCTTTCTATCCACTGTATCTAGAAGCTGCCACTCTAGCCCAAGGACCCACCATCAGGGTCCTGGGGCCAACAGGCAGGGAGGGCTGAGGCCAAGATCTAGAAGCTGCCACTCTAGCCCCAGCACCCTCCGTGATGGGTCTTAATTCATTATCTGTCAGGGCCTTGTAGGCTTCTACCCAGTCTGAGCCGGTGGGGAGCTCTGCCTGCCCCTCCCCTTCCCAAGCACCAGCAAGGCCTCCACACACCCCACCTGCTGCAGGGCTGGGGATGCCCTATTCCCAGCCCTGCATGTGGTACTCAGAGTAAACTGGGCCATATTGGTGAGAGAGAGGAGCTTTGAGCAGCAGACACAAAAGGCAGCTTGTGTTATAGGGCGGGGGGCCTGGAACCAGCAAAATTCAAACCTTGGGAACATCCCGCAGGGCCCTGCACCCAACATAGAAGAAGCGAGCAAACACCCTACAGGCTGGGGTGTGGGTATCTGGCTATCTCTCACTCTCCCCCGTCCCCCCACCAGAGAAGTATGGGGACAGAATGCAGATGGGATGGACCAAGGCAGGGAGAGTGGACACACTTGGCTAGGATCCATCTCACACTGCGCTGTCATTCCACCTCAATCAGAAGCAGCCACTCCAGCCCGGCACTCGCCGCCTGGGTCCCGGAGCCAAGCTACTGGCAGGGAGGGCTGAGGCCAATACCTACAAGCTGCCACGCTAGCCTCGGGACCCACCGTGATGGGTCTGGGGCCGTCATTCATCTCACACTGCGATGTCATTCCACCTCATTCAGAAGCCGCCACTCCAGCCCCGGCACCCGCCGCCTGAGTCCCGGTGTCAAGCTACTGGCAGGGAGGGCTGTGACCAAGAAGTACAAGTTGCCACCCTAGCCTGGGAACCCACGGTGATGGGTCTGGGACCGTCATTCATCTCACACTGCAATGTCATTCCACCTCATTCAGAAGCAGCCACTCCAGCCCTGGCACCCGCCACCTGGGTGCCAGGGCCCAGTTACTGGCAGGGAGGGCTGTGGCCAAGATGTACAATCTGCCACCCTAGCCCCGGCACCCACCGTGATGGGTCTGGGGCCTTCGTTCCTCGCACACTGCACTGTCATTTCACCCCACCGAGAAGCAGTCACTTCTGCCCCAGGACTAGCCCCAGGGACTCTGCCTGCTCCTCCCCCTCCAAAGCACTAGCCGCCAGCCAGTCCCTTCACAATCACAACAACGCCTGCCTAGCTCTTTGGATCGACTCTCAACTGCTGTCCTTCGCCTGCAGGTAAGGTGACATGGGGCCAGCAGGGCAACATACCCCAGCTCTTGGTCCCCCCTGCCCTGTGGTTACTGGGTCCCTCATCTATATGGTGGGCATGGGGTATGCATCTGGGCCCCGCCTGTCAGCAGGTCAGCTGAACAAATGCCTGCGGCTATCCTGCTCAGGTGTGCCCTGATATGAAGGCCCCTTGCTGGTTCTCTCACTCTCTTCCTCCCCTGGCCACTGGCCATCCTCCCACCCTCTTATTGGGCAGGAATGTGTCCGCCCTGTGTGTGTGTGTGTGTGGGGGTGTTCCCAAACCTGCCATGCCAGGCCACTATCAGCTTGCCAAGGTCATCCTTCTGAGTGCCAAGAGCAATGGCTCCCTCGGAGCTCATTTCCAGCTGATCACCATCAACCGCTGCTGTGTTCCTGCTCACTTCCTCTGTACTGGTTCATGTCTGACCATGGATCTGGTCATGACTTTCACCACTGGGCTTGTGAGGAGTGGCTAATGTGTGCCACCATGCTGCTGGGTACCTTGTGGCAGAGCAGTGATGTCCAGCTGTTGGTGAATGACCCCCTTTCCATGGGTGATGGCTTCAATCTCCTGTTCCAGTACATGTGGCTGATGGGCCACCCCTTTTGGGGTCTTGAATTCCAGAGGCAGTGCAGGGAGCTCGGCTTCACACCCCAATGCCAACGCGATGGTGGACCAATACCCACTGTTGTGTTGCCATGGGAACCCTGGGAGCTTGCTGCTGCTCACAAGGTGGCTAGTCATTGTGTGTTTGGTTTGGATCTTCAGGTTGGTGGTCCCTATGTTTCTAGCTGCTACACCAGTGTCATTCTGAGTGCCCGAGGCTTCAATGGCCCTTGTTTGGATTGTCAGAACTGCCTTGATGAGCTGGGATTGCTGCCCCCTGAGGTCAGTTGTCCCTTCATGAACGGGGCACCCACAGAGCTGGAGATGGCTTTCCTGAGAGCTGTGCTGAGCCATTCAGATGTCAGGGCAGCTGCTGCCATGAGCCATCCCCTTTTGCCCCGCTTCATGGTGGATGCCCACATGCATGCCCCTGGATATTGCAGGAGCCTCTTTGCCTGGTAGGGCCTTGTCCAGGTGCCCATGTTTCCTGAGCGCCCGGCACCCGCACCATGATCCTGCCATTGCTGCAGCCTCCATCATGGATGCCCTGTGCCTGTGATGGACCAGTGCTCCTGCTTCCCCATGGACTTCATGCTGTCTTCTGCCCCACTGCATGAACACTCTGCCTATCCATTCATCTTCTGCAGAGGGGTCTATGGGTCTCATGTCAGACACTTTCCTGGCAGGCCTGTTGGCGAACCCCTTGGTTCCCTTATATTACTTTTGCGGCTCCATGCCTGCACCCTGCTGTGCTACCCCTGCGTCTGCTCCCTCTGTCCTGTGGTTCACCTTGCAGGTCCCTTTGCCAATCAATGTTTGTCCTGTTTAGCTTCCTTTGTTCTCCTGCAGAGTCTGTGAGTCCTTTGCACCGGCCGCTCGCGGTGCAAGTGCTGGTGTTCTGTTTGATGTTTGTGGAGCTCATGGCTATGGGGGTGCCCTGAGTTGTGGTAGGGCAGGATGGTTGCTCCAACGGGGGCACCTTGCCATTAGCATGTTGATCATGCTGCTGTATTGTCCACCCTTAGCAGTGTGCGGGGTTTCTCCCAGCTCTGGCACTGTGTGTTCTGCCCTTGCACCATGCGGGCTCTTGCAGCTCTTACTGCATTCCCTCTGGTTGTTACTCTGCAGCAGGGCCCTGCATGTCACCTCCTGCAACTGGTCATGGGGTCTGGGGACCATGGGTGGCCAGGCCTCTGGGGGGGTGTATGGGCCCTGTGCATGTGCATGAGGTTGCTTGTGCACCCTTGTCTGGACAACTGGGGAGTCTTATGGCTCCTCCGGGTGGGCAGTTAAGCATTTTGGGGTGCTGACTCTACTGGTTGCTCCCTCCAGGGCTTGGTTTTCAGCACCCTGGTGTTCCTCTTTGTAGCAGTGTTCATTTTGCTCTATGTGCCCCATGGTATCTTTCAGGGCTGCTATGGCTCCCACTGCAGCCATGCAACTAGGTGACCATGCATTGGGGCTGTGTGCTTGTGCATGGCTGCAGGTGCCCACTTTTGTTGCTGCCTTGCCTCCTGTCATGGGGCTCCATCCCTGGTTTCCTCTGCCTCTCCCGCCTCGTCTTGGATGATTTTGCATCATCCCCAGGGCATGTTCCTTGCATCTCTGCATGTGCTACTGTCCCTTTATGTTGCCATGGCCCTTATCATTTCCCCATTCCTACTCTTACAGTCATGGATGGGTGTTGCAAATGAAGGCCTCCTGACCATGAGTCTGGACGGCCTGCTGGGTGTGATCAATCTCCCTTTGCACTCCCTTGGGGGCTTCCTCTGGGGTGCTTTCCTCTCCTGTCACTGGCAGGGAGGGCTGGTGGAACCTATAGGGGTGTTATGTGATGTAGGGTGCTGACTGTGGCAAAATGCCACAGGCACTGGCATGGGTGCCTGCCTGAATCTGCGAGGCAGGATGTAATCTAAAGGGGCACATGTCCAGGATGTTAAGGACCCCACATTCCAGGAATTCCTCTGGGATCTTCTTCAGGCAGCAGGAAACAGGACTCTGATTGGCATGGACTGGTCAGCTGGAACTTGCACCTAGGCCAGGTGGTTTACCTGGACAAATAACAGGGAAGGGGAGGGGGGCTTTAAAAACCTCAAACCCTCTCCCTTTTGCTCGGTCTCTGGACTCACTGACTGAGATATCTAGCAGATGCTGCTAAGCTGGTGACCTCCCTGCTTGGAGGCACACATGGACTGCATAACTTGACAGTGACTTTGAACTCTGGCCTTTGCCATAAAAACTCGGACCCCATAGCAAAACCATCACCTATGGAGACCTGATCAGAACCAGTGTGAGTACATTGCTTGCTACCTCAGTTACAGTTATAGGAAGACATTTTCCAAATGGAGGTCAGACTCCTCCAGTGAGGTCTGGATTATAACCTCTGGTTCTCGGTGTAAACTTTGCTTTTATTCCTTTTTATGTGTACTAATAAAGTCTAAGTTTTCTTTTTACCCTACTGGGTGGGTGGGTGGGTGCATTATTGGCCATTATATGTCTCCCTAGGCCAAGCTACTAAAGAGGGGGAAAACTACATGCTTGGCAAAAAGCCAACAATTTTGGAACCAAGGGAAGCCTCCAGTGGGTAGCTCTGGGGATCTGCCTCCAACACAGAGGAGGAAATCCCAGGAACAGAGTGCCAGGAAAGGGGACTGTTTTGGGGAAGCTGTAAGGCCTACACCTTTGGGGGGGTTCACGTTTCCTGAGTGGTGTAAATGCCTGCTGGGAAACACTCGGGTGGTGACAGTGGAACATCAAGGGTTTTGGGAGGTTTGTCAGCTGTGGGAACCTCTAGTCAGAGATTTGGAGAAACACAGTGAGGTGGGTGACTCAGCTGTATAGCGCCCCCTACTGGTGTTTTGCCACAGTGACATTCATGCTTCCCCTGTTGTGTCCAAATCTCTGTCCCCATCTCCCACTTCCTCTTCCCTTCTAACTGCTCTGCTTATGTTACTGACTGTGCTGCGGTTGGGGGAGATTGCCGGGTAGCTCCAGCGACTGGCGTCTGAGCTTCATGCAGGGGCACAGGTGTACCAAGAGATCTGTGAGTTACCGCTGTTTGTGTGTTTCCCTTTCACCCCATCCCCTTTTTGTGGGCTCCCTGAATGTTGTGGGCTGTGGCCTGGCCTTATAGCGTGCTCCCTCTCCATCTTTACTTTAGTGCAGGTGATGATTAACGAGAGGATCAGGGACCAGGAGGAGATGGTCCAGCTGCTCCTGCATGTCCTGCTGTGGGTGCACAAGTTTGATTGTGCCCAGGTGGACCGGTGGATCTGGGTCCGGGGTTGCTGGCCCTACTGAGGGCTCTGATCCCCCCACAACGGCCCGTAGCTCCTCTTTTTATTTATTTGTTCATTAACTTGAGCCTGTTTCTCTTGCTGTTTCCTTTTAAAGTGTTTACAGCATTGTTCCTCCCTGGTGTGTGTGTTCTCCTTCCCTCTAGTGTTCCCCTCTGTGTGGGCCATGTGTGGTTGGTGTGGGGTGGTTGTCTGTCAGGACATACGTCTGTATATGTGTGTTCCCCCCTTCCCATGGGTGTCCTTTATATCTGTGTGTTCTCTGTTGGTTGAACATTTGTCCCCTGTCCTCTTGGTCTTGCTTTCTTAACTGTTTGCGTGGGTCCCCATATCCCCCTCCATGGGCCCTGGTGTCCTGTCCCCTCCTCCCTGTTGTTTGGGTGGGAGTGCTGAGGGTGGGGACCTGTCTTTCCTCAGGGACCTTGGTGTCTCTGGCCTCCCCCTTCCATGGCATTGTGTGAGGCTGTGCCTGAGCCCTGTACATACCTTCCCCGTGTGAGCTGCAGCAGCATTGCAACCAGGTTGTTACTGTTGGACAGTGCCTCTCCTCTCTGTGCCCCCTCCCCTGCCTCCTGCTTGCGCTTTGGCGGTTGCTACTGTCACCTCTGTGGCCCTTTTCTGTGCATTGTGTCCTGGGGTTTGGGGGGGTGCTGTGGATGGTGGTCCTAGTCAGGCAGACCTGGTATGGCCCCCACTCTTTATGGGACTCATATTTTTGTTGTGTGCACTTTGCTCTCTCCTGCCCCCCTCCCTGATTTGGGTCCCCCTGCTCCCTCTCCCTGCTTGGTTCCCTGTGTGCTGGTGTGGTCTGTGGTCAGGGTCTGGGGTCTGAGGGGTTCTGTGGTGCCTGGCTGTATGGCCGGTGTCTTGGGGTTTACCTGGGGCTGCTTCTTTGTATCTTTTGACCTTCCAGCTCGCTCCTGCCCCGCCTGCTTGGATTCTGGCAGTGTAGGGGTGGTACTGTGTGCCGCACCTTTGTTTACCCTTGCTCATCCATGTTGTAATGTCACTCAGCTGGTTGTGGTTTTCCCTCCACTCAGTGTACGTGCTGTCCGTATGAACATTATGAGTGTTTGCTCCGTGTAGCCCTGGGTGGGTGGCTGCCCGATGGGTGGGTGCCAGGCCCTCTCCTGGCTTTCCACAACCCCCGCGGTGGCCTCCATGTAAACATCTCCCGACACAGCACTGGTAGGTGTGCTCACCCACCCACCTCCACCCACCAGACTTGCGGCGGCATCCGTGTAAAAACAGCCTATTTGAGAGAGTGAATAACTGTTCCCTATTTACATGTTTCACACCACCAATGATTTTATAAACTTCCAACTTATCCCCTTTCAGTTGTCTCTTCTCCAAGCAGAAGAATCCCAACCTAGCCAGCCTCTCTTCATAAGGGAGCTCTTACATAAATCTTATCATTTTTGTTGCCTTTCTCTTTACTTTTTCTAGCTATAGTATATCTTTTTTGAGAGAGGTGATCAGAACTGCCCACAATATTCAAGGTGCACTCGCACCATCGATTTATATAGTGGCATAATGATATTTTCATTTTCATTCTCTATCCATTTATGGATAATTTATAACATTCTGTTTGCTTTTTTTATTGTAGCTGCACACTGAACTGAGGATTTCAGTGTATTGTCCACAGTAGCCATGATTCCATAGCCTTTGGGTCCCCACATGAAAGCTGTATGTGTGCACTTGCGCATGGTTTGCACGTGGCACAATGTGCCAATAATGTGCATGCATACGGGTCCCACACGGCTGTGTGTGCACCCAGATCTGCATGGGACCCGCAGGCTATAAGATTTGGGGCCATGGACTCCGAGATCCTTTTCCTGAGTGGTAACCCCTAATTTAGAACACACCATTATTTACATATAGTTTGGATTGTTTTTCCCTATGTATATCACTTTGCACTTGTCCACATTAAATTTCATCTGCCATTTAAATGCCCAGTCTCCCAATCTCAGAAGACCTTCCTGCATTTCCTCACAGTCAGCTTGTATTTTAACTACCTTGAATGACTTTTTGTAATCTGCAAGTTTGATCACTTCATTATTTACTCCCTTTCCCAGATCATTAATGAATACATTAAACAACACCAGTCCCCAGTACAGATCCCTGGGACACTCCACTAGTTACTTCCCTCCATGGTGAAAACAGATCATTTAGTTCTACTCTTTGTTTCATATCCTTTCACCGGTGGGGAAATCAGCTGGTAACCAGTCATCAGTCAGGAGCCACAGACCACAGATGACTAAATTCCTTTTCAGTACAATATACTATAGTATTCCAGTGCATGATATAGCAGGACAAATATTTGCTTGCCCTTAATGACATATATAGTAAGCGGATGCACTTGAGCTGCTGCCTGAGAGGGGAGCCATAAATGAAAGAGAAATCGTGACTACAACAGAAACAGAGATCAAGTCCATAATATTGGGATGGGGAGGAACTTGCTATGCCCAGCTTCACTGTTGCCCCCAACTTGCAGAGGAAGGTGATTGGGGCTGAGGGACCAAGGCAAAGTGTGATTGCATGGAGCCTAAGTTGGAATAGAGCACAATATGCAAGACTGTGCAATGCCTTTACTGCTTACATGGTGCACATGTTAAGGCAGGAACCTTAACTTACAATTTCCATACTTTTTGGAGCATAAGTGAATTTGTAAGGGCTTTTTTAGACAAGACATAACTTCTCCCAGAGTCTGGGAGAAACAAACTTATGCGGGGGGGGGGAGGAGGGAGTTTAGATGATCCTGCCTGCTAGTCAGTCAGCACCGTAGGAAACAGCGGGCACTGGTGAACTTGCACATGGATGGAGATCTGAACTAGTGAAATCCCGATACCAAGGTTTTACAAGTCTGGATCTCCATCCATGCGTGATGGAGCCAGCGACTGCTGTTTCCTACGGAGTCAGCCAATTTCCAGTAGCAGGGAGCGGGGGGGAGAGGCATCTAGGATTCCTCCTCCCCCCATGAGTGAGTTTGTTTCTCCTAGTCTCTGGATGCTGGGAGAAGTTGCATCTCATCTAAAAATGCCCCAAGATCCTTAACTTCTCTATTAAACCAAAGGTTTTTTCATCCTAGAATCTTTGTCTAAATTATTAAGAAAGCTCAGTTCATGCACAGGCTCTTCCAGTCTCTAATGCTTGCCTAGAACAGTATAATCATCCATCAGACGCAGTGAAGGCATTGAACTAAATGGTGTTAACTAGACCTAATCCAAATCACAAATACACATGAGAAAGTTTTCAGTTGCTAGATGATCACAGCTGACTGCTTTGGCTGCAAGCTATTAATCTGGGATCACTCACAAGGCATCTTTCTACTGGCAATCTTAACTTCTCCCCAGTAGTCTCAATAGGCCTGAAATGACAAATTTTGTTGAATGCTGTCAATCGGAAACAGGTCATTCACCTTCATTTGCACGATGCAGAAAATGACTGGCTTTCCCGCTGTTTTTGGCATTTGTCATTATTTTTTGGAAGTTGAAGCTAATCCCATGTCCCATGTGCACCCCTGCACACACCCCTGGGGGCTGTGGACACACAAAGGTGCTGGGGAAGTGCTGGCAATTGCCATAAAAGTGCTGTAAAACTGTTGAAAAAGTTCCAGAAAGTGACAAAAAGTGACAGAAAGTAATTTGAGGAGACAAAAGATGATGAAAAAAGTTGGAAAGTAATGAAAAAGGATGAAAAATGCCAGAAAGTGATGAAATTGATGGGGAATGATTTAAAAAATCACAGGAGCCGATATCAACAATGGCAGAAGTGCAGAATCACTGGAGACTAATGAAGTACCAATGAATGCTCACAAGCACTCCCCACAAGTCAGTATTTCCTTGCAGAACAGGAATATTTGCTTTTGTCTCAGCCCTAATTCAAAATAATCAGCACAATCTTGTTTTATATTCTGGATGACCAGGCAATAAAGGTTTACAATTGTGTTTTTTTTAGTTAAAGAAACACTTGAACTAGCACAGTGGTTACAACTTCAAGACCCACCATTCAGTAGGCCAAACCCACTGGGATGATGGGTGAAAACAAATGAGAAAGTAGCCCATAGTAGCCCACCAGTTACCTGCTCATCAGTTCAGTGGCTGCCAGATGTTTGCCCACTTTGGCCTTGCGCCGTCAGGCAGCTGCTACCAGATGTATCATCTGAAGAAGGTCAGTGATACGACGTGCGCTAAGGATCATCCAGCTGGGCATAGTGGGCTAATCCAGGCTAATGTGTGCTCTCTCGTCTATCTTGCTCAGTCCTGCTGTGAGACAAGGTCCGAGGATCGGGCCTGGAGGACCGTGCTCACCCTGACCACCAAACAGTTGATGGGGGAATGTGTTCACTGGGCCCAACAAACAGCTGACAGGAGAGCCGGAAGAGCGAGCTCACCCTGACCCATCAAACAGCTGAGCTCAGGGCTGGATGAGTGTGCTCACCTTGTCCCTCTAAAAAAGTAATTGGGGGACCCAGAGGAGCATGCTCACCCAGGCTGGGTGAGCAAACCAAACAGATTGTGAGGGTTGGAGGAGCATGGGATCCCCAGTACAGCTGTTTGGTTCATACACCGAGGCTGGGTGAACGTGGTCCTCTGCCCTCCCATATCAGCTATTTGGTGGCAGCCCTGGTCCTGCTGGGCAGCAGGGGTCTGAGAGTCCTGTCCTGTGTGGACAGCTCCTTGACTGACCTGTGGTGTAGAGGGACTTGTGATGGCAGCTCCACCACCCGGGTTCCCCGTGGGAGGAGGCTTTTCATTTGAACTTCCCTCCCCGCTGGCCCAAAGTTAGGCAACTGCAGTGGCCCTCTCCAGGGCAGTCAGGGAAACTGGATCACACCTGTCTGGTTTGTTTTCATCCTATGTCTCCATACTACGTACTATGAGATACCTCACATGTTTTTGGCAGCAAGAAAATATTTTCTCATGCTGCTACTACGGACAGAAATAAATAAATAAATAAATAAATAAATTGTCATCGCTGTCATCGTCATCGTCATCATCATCAGAGTTGCTGACAAAGAACAAATGAGTGAGAATATTATTGGTTTTGGTTTTACCACTGATTTCCCCCAACATTAGTAGCCCTTTATAACAAAAACAAAATTTATTTGTAACTTATTCACAAATCAAACTTGAGTATTTGTCTACCAAAATTAATACCAAATTCAAAGCTCTTTCGTGGGTCCCCAAATTCATTATGTCCACATTCCATTCCTTCATTATTCAATATTTTTGTTGTTTGGCCCTTCAGGTATCTGGCTTTCAACAGGTCATATGACATGTGCTAACCAGGCTATGGCCCTTTTCTTATGGGCCACGGTTGTGTGGGGGCAAGTGTGCACCATGGTCTGTGTCCGGTGTGTGGGGGGAGGGATCATATGGGGCACACACCCATCCCCATGCACAGAGGCACCTTCATTTTTTCCAGTGCCTCTGTGCATGGGGATGCATGTACGTGGGAGCAGATACCCACCCCCGTGGGATTGACATGGGCAGCACCCACATTTAGAACACTTGGTGTTCTATGTGGGTGCTGCCCCGTGTGAAAAGGACCAAAGACTTACACATTTCTAAAACAGTTAATATTGAGCAAGCAAACAATGAACAAGTAAACAACAACAAAAAAGAGAAATCAGTCAACAAATTTAATAGGAATTAGTGAACTACAAAAAATTAACTTTTCACATCCAGATAATTAATTTGAATAGAATCTAACCACCCAAATATGGTGATTTTGTAAAAATTAAAGCTGTCCTTTTTTATTCTACTTTTAAAGTGATAATTCCTGTGTTATTTGTGAGAAATTAGTATTTTTCAAAGTATCTTTTAAGTGAAGGAAAGAGACTTGATACAATAGAAATTGTTTGTAAGAGGAAATATATTATTTATTCCCCTTGTCCAGAAATGTATATACTTAAAAAAGATTATATATTAATTACTGTTTGCCCAAAAATATGCCAAGGAAAGAATGCTGTTTTACATCAAGACCTCAAATAAGGCCTCTCTTTTGATTTATGTGGCACAAAAGACAAATTGGATCATCCTATTTTACATGACTTAGACAAGTTAGGCAGATCTACCATATAATTCTCAGAAAATAATATTCTGACCTTCCCATAAATAACTTTAATCTAGGAGGAGCATGGTATTTAGAGTGGTGTGCATCTTCCATGAAACATGCCAAAAAGAGGGAGAAATGGCTTAACTATGCAAAAAGAAAGTGTGACCAATTGAAAGAATCAGGCATGTAAGTTAAAGCTGACCCGGTGTGGCTTTAAATAATACAATTATTGTTTGTACAGAATGTGGCTTTCAACTAACATTCTGCACTCCTGCAACAAGTTCTTCCGCACACAGAGCTAATTGCATGAATATTCATACCTAACTTTTAACTGAGTTATAAAGTTGAGATAAAAATATCCATTACAATTATCCATTACCCAGCTTTGCATTTTGAATTTTAGATCACGGCAGAGGCCCTAAACATTATCCCCACCATAAATTGGCAACACCTATTGGACTCACTGAAAACTATCCTCTCTCACTAGTGACTGCTCCCTTATGTTAAAGCTTGTTGTGTTTTCCAAGATGATTTAATAACAATGAATTCAGATGGCATTCTATAAAGCACTGCCTCTCTAGACCTAATGACTGCTCCAGATGCCAAAATACAGAACCTGCTCCAAGTAACCATGAGAGACACTCACTTCTATCATGGTGTGTAAACAAACAGACATGACATTAACATGCGATCCAAAACTCTGCCGCCAAGATCATTCACTCTGCCCGTCGCTTCGACCATGTAACGCCTCTCCTCCTCTCCCTTCACTGGCTCCCCCTTCCTGAACGTATCCTGTTCAAACTCCTGGTTTTCACGTTCAAATCGCTCCATGACCAAGCTCCCCCTTATCTCTCGGACCTAATTTCCCTACGCACTCCTGCGCGCGCTCTCCGCTCTTCCTCTGTCCCCTCCCTCGCTCTCCCTCGTTTCTCCTGCTCGCCCAACCGCCTTCGTCCCTTCTCCCTCGCTGCCCCCCATGCCTGGAACTCCCTCCCTGCCGACATCCGCCTTGCCTCCTCCCTCCGCTCCTTCAAATCCCTCCTCAAGACCCACCTTTTCCATGCTGCCTTTCCCAATGCCCTCTAGTCTTTCCCCTTGCTCTTACTGTCAGCCCTCCTCTGCTGACTGCTGCTACCGACCACCTTGTAACCAAGCCAAGTACACGCACCTGAGACTTCGCATCCGCCTGAATGTTTGTTTGTCTTCTCCCATGTCTCTCCCGCTGTCCCCTCTCCTTGTCTCCCCCTCCTTGTCTTTTAGATTGTAAGCCACAGGTAGGGACCGCATCTGATTGTATGTTCTGTACAGCGCCAGGTTGCAACTGGTGCTTTATAAATGTTTAATAATAATAATAATAATAATAATAATAATAATAATAATAATAACCTACATGGCCCATAATGGCAAGAACTCACCTGCATGTTTGTTCTATTCCCGCCAGAGATTAACCCGTGCATGCTCCATGATGGATAGGTGACTGCTATGGGACATGCCCTCCAGAAGATTCCAGGTGACCATCCTGGGACAACGTGGTCTTGTGGCAAAATGCCACAAGCACTGACTAAGACAGTCACTGATATGGACAAAGACCCCCTGCCTGAACTCAAGACAGACTCAACACAGCATTAGGCTTCTAATCGAACACATGGGAAGGACACCACATTCCTGAAATTCCTAAGGAATGTGCTAATGCCAGCAGGAAGTCAAAACCTGATTGGCCCAGACTGGTCAGGGGGAATTTACCTTTGGCCAGGTGACCCGCCAGAGTGAATCACAGGCGGGGGGGCGAACTTTAAAAGGACTGAGTGAGGGTCTCGGTCTCTCTCTTCTTTGGGACTCTGATGGAGTGTGTGTTGCGACTGTGAATTCTGTAACTCTGGCCTAGTCAGAACAAGGACTTGGACCCCATAGGGAAACCATAACCTATGGAGATCAGACCAGGAGGACTAACCCTGTGTGAGTAATTGCTTGCCTGCCTGCTACTGCAGATACTGTACTAGATAGGTGCATTTCAAATGGGGTACCATTCCCCAAACCGGACTTGCTTTGCTCAAAGGGTTATTAACCCCTAGTTCTATGCTTTTATTCCTTTTTATATGTACCGGTAAAGTCTGAGTTTTCTTTTTACCCTACTGGGTGTGTGTGTGTGCGTTATTGGCTGAGCTTTATATGTCTCCTTGGCTAGGAAGCCTGGTCAAGTTACTGTGGAGGGAGAAACTCCCTATTTGGCCAGAAACCAGCAGCTTTGGTACCAAGGGAAGCCTTCCTTGGGTGACTCAGTCGTTCGGCCTCCAACGCAAGGAGAAAACTCTGGGAAAGAGTGCTGGGAACAGGGAGTGCTCTTGGGAAGCTGTGAGGCTTATACCTTTTGGGGTTCACATTTCCTGAGTGGTGTGAATGCCTGCTGGGGATACACTTGGGTAGTGGCAGCAGAAAATCAAGGGTTTTTGGGGTTTTTCCAGCTGTGGGAACCCCTGGTCAGAGATTTGTAGAAACACAGTGAGGTGGGTTTCTCAGCTGTATAGCACCCCCTTCTTGCATTTTGCCACACGTGGTGGCAGTGGTGGGATAACCCAAGCAGTCAGATAAGCACACACAGGTGGGATAGGATCCACCAGCAGTTTTCTTTTTGAATTGGAGTTCTTGAAAAGCACCCACAGAGCACAGAGGGGCTTTGGGGATAAACCTTGAACAACTGAGTCCTTGAATTTGGCTTCAGGTCTACTGAATAGGGCTTAGATAAGCAGTGTAAGGGCAAGGAAGTGCATGAGTTCTGTAACACAGGGAAGTACCCTGCTGGGCTTGCCCAAGGGGCTCACTAAAGCTGACCTCATAAGAGAGGCCCAGAGAAGGAATCTCCCAAGAGAAGAACTGACCAATGAGCAGCTAAGGCAGCAAATAAGGGACTTTGAAATGCCTAACTGGGAGCAGCACATGGATCCAGAGACAGGAGCCAGAGCAACCCTTCTCTGTGGGACTTCTGGAGGGACCCCTGAACAGCTGGACCTGATCCGGGAGCATGTCCAACTGAGAGAGAAGGAGCTTGTTAACTGAGAGCGAGAGAGATCGATCCAGGAGAGGCTACTCGCAGACAAGGCAGCTCAGCGCCAGCTTAGGAAAGAGCAGAGGGAAGCCAAACGAGCCACAGAGGAAGCTCAACACCATGAGCAGGAGCAGCAGGAGCACGAGGCTGGGATAGTCCAGTGAAAGTTGGCTGCACCCCTCAAGCTGACACCAAAGAACTTCACCCCTTTCAAAGAGGGAGAAAACCCCAAGATGTCCCTACTCCCTGAGTGTTTTCGAGAAGCAGGCCCGCAGATGAAACGTGGGGGAGGCTGAGTATATGCATTATATGGCTGGGTTGATAACTGGGACTATGTCAGTAATCCTTGATAACTTACCCACTGAGTTTGCTAATGATTATTCTGCTTTTAAAGAGGCTGTGTTCAAGCGCTATAGGCTGGGCCAGATCATTTCAGGAAGTGGTTTCGCACACTGCTTCCTCAGCCGGGGCAATCTATGGCAGAGTTTGGGGCCCAACTAGTAGAAGCCTTGAGAAAGTGGGTGGTTGGGGCCAAATCTGAGACTTGGGAGCTGGTGCTGGATCTTTTAGGGCTAGATCTGTTCTACTCCCACTGTCCCCAGGAGAGTAAACACCTGGTTTGAGATTAAAAAAACCCAAAACAGTTAGGGAAGCTGCTGACTTTGCAGACCAGCTGCTGCTGAACATGGATGGGCTAAAGAAATATCCTACCCACTTTGGGAAGAATCAGAAAGGGATCCAAAAATGTGGGAGGGGGGATGCACCCCAAAAATGTCAGCCAGGAACCCCACCTACTGAATGCAAAGGTTCCCCCAATTCAGCAAAATCCCCTAATTTGGAAAGGAGGGGCTGCTACAGCTGTGGGGAGCTGGGCCACCTTAAGGCCAGTTGCCCAAAGTTACAGAAGTCTGCTCACAGTGCAGCAGTTGTAAGCCAAGGGGAGGAAACCCAGAGCATCCCAGTGTATCGCATCAATAGGATTGTGAACACAGAGGAAGCGACGGATTTCCTCAGGGAGGAAGTGACTGTGAGAGGGAGAACTATTGTTGGGGAACTAGACTCGGGAGCCGAGGTGTCTCTGATCAGGGCCAGCTTAGTCTCCCCCGCAGATATAGTCCCAGGGCAAGTTTACCACATCAAACTGGTGGGGTACCCGCCAGTTGATGTGCCTGTGGAATACCTGCCCATAAAATGGAGGGGCTGGGGAATGTGTATGGACATCGGGGTGTGGGAGGATACCCCCCGTCCCTATACTGATTGGGAAAGATATTATAGGGCCCTGCTGGGTGTCAGTAGTAACCCGCATGGGAAAGACAGCTCATACTGGAGATAGAAGATGGGGAAGAGAGGAGTTTCCTGGGGTCAGAAGGTGGGCCCAGGGGTGAGGTCTCCTCTAACCATCATAGCCAGCTGCAAAGTGGGGTTGAGCTCAGGAGTAATTCTCCAAAGGAGCAGCACCACAAGCCAGAAGAGGAGGTTGGGGGTGCAGAAGGAATAGAGACCTTGGGGGTGAGCCTAGAGGACAGCCCTGAGGTGGAAAACATAGAGCCCAAAGTGGGAACAGGAATCCTGCTGGTGGGCCTAGAGGGCAACCCTCGAACGGAAAATGTAGACCCCAAAGAGGGGGCAGCAAAGGAAACAGTAATCCTAGGGATGGGCCTGGAGGGTAGCCCCCAAATAGATTTTGTAGGGCCGAGAGAGGGTGCAGCAGAGGGAATAGTGACCCTGAGGGATGGCCTGGAGGGCGAACCTATAATGGGAATTATAGAACCCAAGGGGGGAACGGATGTAGGGATCCCAGAAAGGAATGGGGTACCCCCGGGTGTGGTAGAGAATGGTGAGCTGGATGTTTTTGCATACCCCAGCCAAGCAAGCTCAGAGGATTTTGAGCTGGAGGTTCTGGAGGACCCCAGCTTGGAGCAGCTCAAACAATCAGCTCAGGAACAGGAGGTGGAACTCACTCTTGACTGTGGGGAACAAATCATCTGGAGGGTGGAAGAAGCAATTCGGCAGCCACTCCCAATCATAGGACAGCATTTTGAGGGGGGGATAGATACAGGGGGACCCCCTAAAGCAGAAGACAAGGGGGAAGCACCATATTCTGACCCTGATAGAGTCTGCAACTAGATACCCTGAGACTATGGCTCTAGCTTTGCAGAGGCCACTGTGGTTGCTGATGGCCCGATAAAGATTTGTTGTCATCCGGGGTTGCCATCAGAGATATGGAATGGCATCGGAGAGAATTCCCTAGCAGACTTAAGGGAATGCCGAAGGGGTGACCAGGACGGTAAATGCCTAGCAAAATTAATGGAATGCTTAGGGAATGACTGGGGAGGGAATTTCCTAACAGAACTAATGGCATGCCTATGGGAGTGCTGTGGGGTTAAACTTGTGAAAACCACAACCTATCTTCCACAGATGAATGGGCTAGTGAATATATGTAGTGGGACCCTGAAGGGAATGCGGAGGGCTTATGGGGACTCTCACCCTAACAATTGGGATGAGGAGTTCCTGATTCTGTCCTCTGCTTACAGAGAAGTACCTCTAGAGTCCAGGGGCTTCTCGCCGTGGGAGCTGACACTCGAGAGGAGAGCTAAGGGACCCCTGGTGATCCATGTAATAGCCTTGATTCTGTCTGGGAGGAACCCCAAAGTAGTCCATGTAAGCTGGTTCAAACGACATTGGGACGGGGATGAACTGGGATTCAAGATTTTCCCTGCTGACATCTTGGAAGGGGATGATGAGGCAACAGGCCGTTTAGTTATAGGTTCATGGAAAATGGGGATTGGGGAAGGCACCTGACCCTAAGAAGCTCTTTGTGGCTGCTGTCACCACAGAATTGGAACTCGGGGCTGGGCTCTTACAGGAGCTGGAGGGGACTGAGCACTCAACTACCTATCTGAGCAGGAATCTGATTCCCAGAGAGAGTGGTCTAACTTCTATTCAGAAGGTGTGTTTGACTATTGTCTGGGCTGCAGACAAGCTGAAACCCCATATTGGGATCTTGAACTCCTTGTCCCAAAAGGACCCTAACTGTATTATGTGTTTTGATTGTTGTCTTACTTCCAGAAGCAGGAAACGACTGTAATGACTGTATTCTCAAAGAGTGTCAAGATGTACAGGATTGCACCATTGATGGTATAGGGGATATAATGTGGTAATTGAATTTGTGCATTAACCCCTTTTTGCGTTTTCTGTAACGGGATAGGAATGTTTGTGTTTTGGTATTATTTGGGTATTAACAGTCACTTTTGTGTTTTCAGTAACGCTTCCAACACCTTGTCGGGGCACGCCTGTACCCTCAGCTTTGGGAAAAGCAGCATGTCCATGCTTGAAAATGGGAAGGGGGAGGTGTGGCAAAATATCACATGCACTGGCTAAGACAGCCACTGATATGGACAAAGACCCCCTGCCTGAATTCAAGGCAGACTCAACACAGTGTTAGGCCTCTAATCGAACACATGGGAAGGACACCACATTCCTGAAATCCCTAAGGAATGTGCTAATGCCAACAGGAAGCCAAAACCTGATTGGCCCGGACTGGTCAGGGGGAATTTACCTTTGGCCAGGTGACTCGCCCGAGTGAATCACAGGCGGTGGGGAGGAGCAAATTTTAAAAGGACTGAGCAAGGGGCTCGGTCTCTCTCTTCTTTGGGATCCTAAAGGAGTGTGTGTTGTGACTGTTAACGCTGTAACTCTGGCCTAGTCAGAAGAAGGACTTAGACCCCATAGGTAAACCACCACCTATGGAGATCAGACCAGGAGAACTAACCCTGAGTGAGTAATTGCTAGGGATGTGCGAATGCGGTTCGGAAGTTTGAAGTTCAGACCGAACTCAAATAGTTCGGTCGACCAAACCAAACTTTCAAACCGAACTCGAATTCGGCCAAACTGTTCAGTCGAATCTGAACCAGTTATGAAGGCAAAAAACCCCGGTTTTGAATGTACGAACTTGGTTCAGAAGTTCGGAATTCGACCGAACTCAAATAGTTTGGTCGACCAAACCCAACTTTCTAATCGAACTCGATTTTTGAACTGTACCGTACCGAACCGAACTGAATTTCGGAACTTGGTTCTGTTTGCACATCCCTAGTAATTGCTTACCTGCCTGCTACTATAGATACTGTACTAAACAGGCGCGTTCCAAACGGGGTACCTTTCCCCAAACTGGACTTGCTTTTCTCAAAGGGTTATCAACCCCTATTTCTATGTTTTTATTCCTTTTTATATGTACCAGTAAAGTCTGACTTTTCTTTTTACCCTACTGGGTGTGTGTGTGCGTTATTGGCTGAGCATCATATGTCTCCTTTGGCTAGGAAGCCTGGCCAAGCTACTGTGGAGGGAGAAATTCCCCATTTCACCAGAAGTCAGCAGCTTTGGTACCAAGGGAAGCCTTCCTTGGGTGACTCAGGGGTTCGGCCTCCAACGCAAGGAGGAAATCCCGGGAAAGAGTGCTGGGAACAGGGAGTGCTCTTGGGAAGCTGTGAGGCTTATATCTTTTGGGGTTCACAATTCCTGAGTGGTGTGAATGCCCTCTGGGGATACACTTGGGTGGTGGCAGTGGAATATCAAGGGTTTTCAGGAGTTTGCCAGCTGTGGGAACCCCTGGTCAGAGATTTGTAGAAACACAGTGAGGTGGGTTTCTCAGCTGTATAGAGCCCCATTCTTGCATTTCGCCGCAGGCTCATATGTCTGTTAGGCCCTGCCTATCCTCGCCATGGGGCAAGGTCTGCCAGGCCCAAAGAGCCATGGGCAAAATGTCCAGAGTGGTCAACGAGTGGTTGCCCCTTAACAATGTGGGGGGCTGTGGAGTTGGTGTGTGTGTGTGTGTGTGTGTGTGTGTGGATTTGTGGAGTTGGTGTTTGGGGGAACATGACTGAGTGTGAATAGGTGATGGTGTGTGGGTTTGTGCATGGGAGTTGGGGGTGGTACCAAGGTGTGGCTGGATGTTTTGGGAGGTTGGGTGTGGTGGTGCCAGGGTGTGGATAGGTGTTGTTGGGGTTTGGGAGTGTATGGATGGGGAGTGCTGGGTTGTGGATGGATGTTGTGGGGGAATGGTCGAGGGTGTGGGTGTACTGGGGATTGGATGGGGTTGGAGGGTTAGGGGTGTGAGCAGCGCCAGGATGTGGGTGGGTGTTGTTGCTCGGTTTGGGGTGTGGGTTGGGTGTGCTCGGTGTGGATGGGTGTTGTGAGAGGTTGGGGTGTGGGGGTTTGCCAGGGTGTGGATAGATGTTGTCTGTCCCTGGAGGGTGCAGGGAAGAATCAACTGGAAAGTATCCCTGAGGAGATGATCCCATCCAAATAGATGTGATGCCTGTCATCCATTCCCTCTCCTCTCAAATTGCTTGAGGCAGACCTGCAGGTCTTCCATGGGATCCCCCCATCAATCCCCTCATTGACATAGCTGAATCATAACAGGCAATATGGGGGGGAGGGTCATGCACTAATTATATTTGCTCCATTGCTAGCTGCTACCAGGAAAAAAAAACAACTATCACACACCGTGACAACTGCATCACAGTTTGTTATCCAGCTGCTCCTCTGCCAGTAGTGTATACTGGCTGGGGCAAGGCCCATTTCAATCGGACAGACTAACCCACCCTTCCCCCCACACCACCACACGTCCTTTGGATGTCTATTGCAGGGGAAAAGGGAGCTGGTATAATGCAGGTGACACATTAGAACAAGATCAGCAACAAAATACTGGGCATTTTTACACACACCTTAAAGTTCTGGATTTTTCAATCTTCTGGGTTTACAAGTCCACAAGTAAGTTCCGGATGCATTCTTCACTCAAACACTACCCTGAGGCAGCCTAAAGTAGCAGCAGCTGTAGATGTGACAGGCTGCCATGGAAACCAAGTTACCACAGCTGCCTGGAGCAAAGCAGTTTACCAGGAGAACTTTTTACACACAAAAGTTCTTGGAGACATTCTATGTAGAAGTTCAAGGAGTCAGATGTTTAAGATCTGGGTGAGAGATTTAGACACACAGAAAGTTCAGGATGTAACAGCAAACATGCAGAAGAAATGTGTGTGTAAAAACACCCACTGTCTAAGACATAAGGTCACTTAAGAACAGCTAGGTACATACTTGAAACTACCTATATTTTGCACATTTTACTATGGCATGGTAGTCTGCTGTCATTTTCAATTACATTCTGTGCTGGTTGGTGGGGACGTCCCATCACCCACCCACAGAGGTCTTCATCCAGGCAACTCTCTCTAAAAATGTCGCAGTGATAGGATAAATCATCTTGATTTTACAATGAGCAGACGTTTTGAGATTTTAATAGTTAGTGCAAGCAGCGTTAACTTATAGAGCTAATCACACAGCTCTGTAATCAATGTATCTTTCCCCCCAATATTTCTCCAGATCTAGCTGTCAACATGGTTTCACTGACCTATAAAGGAGTTTTAAAACTTTATTCCTAGTCTAAATTCTAAATATGTTGATAGGGTTTAATACTGGTGTTAGACTTATTTACATTTCTTCCTAACAAAATGCACAGTTAAGTTTTTTTAAACCGTTAAGTCAGTGCCCAAATGTAGAGAGATACTACTTCCACTGATTATAGTGGGAACTGTACACGCGTATATCAGTATTAAACTTGGTATGTCCTATTGCTTGTACATTCAGAACCACAATCCTCCTTCAGGCACCATGTAGATCCCACAAGTAGATAAATTCTAAGAGAGACCTCTTTATCTAGGTACTGTGGCAGATGCCACACGACACAAAGATGATCAGAATAAATCACAAGGGAATACTGTTTTTCATTTCCTAGCCTTTTCCTTTTTTATGGGCCTCTTGAGATCCAGCAGCCCATCTGATACCACCTCTGGATCCTCTGAAGTGTTAACAGTTAACCGTTAAACCTGTCCTCTAGCAAGAGGCTTTAAATAGGTAAAAAGAACTCTGTGGGCAGGGAGGCAGGGAGATGGATCAGACATATATATATAAATAATGGTGTGAAAGGGATGGGGAAGGCTGATGGTTTAAATCTCCATGGGCCTTGGAATCAAGCCTGTTCCAGTCAGATTGTGGCCCTGCTAAAAAATCCAATAGCAGTTAATCTGATCATCTGCTCTCTAGTTTTCATGCTGTGTTTTCTTCTGAGTTCCTTCTCCTAGTTCCAGTCTGTGACAGTGTGATAAGACACAAGAAATTTAGTCATCATTGCTGCTGTAAAGGAGCTCAGAGAAGGGATTATGATATTCCATAACCCTTACATTAGACACGGACAGGGGCAGCCACTGCTGTGATTACGGGCCTCAACACTGCTGTTATTTTTTCCCCCTCTCCCTCTTGCAATTTTTTTTTATTTTTATTTTACGTTCCCCGCTCCCCTTCAATAAAAGCTTTAAAAGATTAACCTAGAAATAGTCATCATCACTATCATCATCATATCTCTCATTGTGTGGAACTCAGAAGTTGTGCAGCTCAGACGGCTGTTACACTTCTAACCAGCCCTCATAAGATAACTCTCAAGTAAGTTATCGAAAACACTCATCTGCTATTCAGTCATTATTAGAAAATTCAAACAGTGTAAGCTGAACAAATCAACATGGAATATAGACAGGATGCCACAGGGAACACAGATTTAGGGAAAATATAATTTACTGCTGAAGCAAGGTAGAGATTTTGCTGCTTTCTCTATTTTCTGAACATGGCAATATTTTTGCAAGGAGAATGTTACCAGTGCTACTCCTTGCTTCTGGGGATCAGAAAGGGCTTTAATGCTATCATTGAACTAAGAGTTATAATTTATGTGGATTTACGGTACAATATGGAGTACTGTTTACATTGCCTATGGCTCTGATCTCTAAAAAAAAGAAAAAAGTCTGTTCTCTTGATAATCATGTGTGGCTCATAGTCAAAGTAGATTTTTAAAAAATGAATCTGTGAGATGGAAGCCAAGTTTCAGAAGGGTTCTGTTGTGGAGCTCTTAAAATAACAAAAGGAAGTAATCTTTAAAAATTAAGGGAGAGGGAAAGGGATATGGGAGAGAAAGGAAGAGTATGTGCAGTCCCCACCCCCTTTTTGCCTTGTAAGAATGTATTTTCATGCCCTGTAACATGTATAATAAAATGTAACACCCATTTTATCGGTGTTAGCGTGTCTGTATGAAAAGGGCCTTAGTTGTCTACTAATTGTATACAGCTAGCTGCTTTGATTTCCTGTTATTCTCATTTCACAAAAACTGTATTTTTATTTAGTGCTAATGTTTAAATATTAGTTTTTCTCTGTGCAGTCACCAAGAAGTCAATGTTTGCGTGCTGTACTTCTGTATAAAACTACTTCTGTATAAAACCACAGCACAGTCAATTATAAAATCTGTAAAATACAGATTAAAATCCGATAGATTAAAAATTGGTGTATTTTACAGATTTTATAATTTACTGTGCAGTGGTTTTAATCTGAGTGAAAAGGGCCTAAGATAAAAGTTACATATTAATTTGAAAAATTTGGTACTGGAAGATTCAATACTACAGCATAAACATGTAGGCAAATATTCTTACATATTCAAACATTCTTACAAGGAACTCTAGCATGATCCTTGTGAACATTTAGAATTTCTGTATTGAAGCTAACTTCTTCTGGATAGATGCCTGAGATTAATGGCTGTTTTCAAATGGACCATGGTGCCTCTGTGGTCTGTGGGGGGATGGGTGGAGGTGGCGGCGGGTGGGTGGCCTATCCCACGGATGCCCACTCACCTCCACCCACCTCCACACATGGAGCATCCGCCATTGGCAGTCATTGCTCTGTGTGTGGGTGATGGGTGGAGGTGGGTGGAACGAAGGAGCATGGGCGCACCCCCACTCACCCACTGTGGTGATCCCACGAACTCCCCACCCAACCGCACACGTGGGCAAAGGAGGGGCATCATTGCAAAAAGGGTCATTGTTAAAATGATCATAAGCTCTGGCCTTTTCCAAGAGACACTTTTCTGTTGAGGCCTTGCTGCTTCAGCCATTCTAACATTCTTATTTATGATTACGTGCATAACATAACATGACACACAAACACATAGAGAACAATGAGTTGGTGAGTTTTCAGTGTTCTAGGAGTGACTAAAGTCTTATATAATAACTTGAGTAACTGGCATTATTATTATTTTTTCAGTTTGTTTTTGTTTTTCCTCCATCCATATCAAATTTATTGTAGAACAAAGAATTCTCAAAACTCTTGATATCCAATGGCAAAATTTGGCAAAGACCCCCAAGCTAATCAAATTGGGCTCTGTCAAAGGTCGAGGTTAGACACCACTTCATGTTTCCTTCAGAAGTAAAAGAAACATAAAAAAGCTTTCAAAATTTTTTGAGCCATCACCATAGGGATTTCAGAAGATGATTGAGGTTGGAATAAAAGCATACCCTATTGCTTCTGGGTATCAGGAAGGACTTTAATGGTATCCTGACATTGATCTGTAAATTCAAGGTCACAGTCATGTCATTGTTAATGAATTCTAAGCAGATATATGATTGCACAACCTATTAGTATACTGTAGGTAGGGAAGAGTGCACAAAATAAATGGTTTTTTAACTATTATTTATAACACGCCATATGAAAGCTTTGTGATAACCAAGTGTACTAAGTTTAGACTAAGTAATTGTTAATTTCATGCAATATGAACCCATATGAACTAACAGCAGTTTTGAGTTCTGATTTAAATTCTTGACAATCAGTATTGTTGTAATGAACTTTTAAAATCCAAAGTTAAAATTCCTGTGAGCCAGAGTTTTGCATTTTTTGAGAAGTAAGATGTCTAGTCCTGGCTTAGTAAAATATTGATAAGGCTGTGATTTGCAATGATTTTCTGTCTTTGCTGATTTTCTCAGTCTGTAGTCAGTTCACATTTCCCTGTGATTTGCACACATTCAAAGTCAGATGAAATTAGGCCAGAGCTGTCTCACTGAAGCCCACAGTGATAGAGATGTCCCCAGCTACAAGAATTTGCAGTTACAAGTCCTCTTTTCTCTGTCCACTATAAATATTTCATTAGGTCACTAAGGAAGTCAACGGAACTATTCACAATTACAATACATTTCAGGAGGTCTTGTTTTCCTATGGATTAGGGGAAAAAAACCAAAAACTTGTTTTAACCTGATATTTTACATGTATATTTTTCCTTTTTTACAAATCACAATCCACTAAGGATTTATAAACATGTTTTCTCATATAAATACACCCATAATTTTAACTAGATTTCAAACCCCACTGAACATCAGCAGTAAAAGAAATCTCTACCTGGGTGTACACTATTCTGGTGAGGGCCTGTCTCCATCACTTGGTCAAATCAAACAGTCCCAAGCCATGGTTCCCTATGCTTTTGGAGAAATTTAGCCATACCAAACCATAGGTTTTGTGGTGTCATCTTATTTCTAGCTTAAATAATGTTATGTATTACAAATTAAAGAGGTGACTCCGTGACTGTTTTTACATGGGCCATTTTTACATGGATGCCCCAGACACACTCGGTGTTCCGGCGGGTGTTGGGGGGATGCGTCTGTGTAAATGGCCAGTGGTGGGTGGGGGAATGTGTGTGCGCCCGTGTAAACACCATCGGTGGTGGGTGTTTGTGTGTGCGTGCTCCTGATGTACCCAGGGCCGGCCCCAGGGTTTGTGAGGCCATGTGCAAAGTCTTGGTGCGGGGCCTAATTTGCATAATTAGGCCCCACCTAATTATGCACATGTATAAATTTACGTAAAACTTATTCCCTCTGGACAAGAAGGATTCCCATTCTCCACACCTCTGAGTAACCATGGAGAAGCCTGGCCTTCCAATGCTTCCCACCCCCTCCCCAGCCGAGTGTCTACCACTACTCCCCAGGAGTGGTTTCACTGCAGGGGCAGCCAAGCAGGCAGTGAGGCAGACACAGATAGACTGACTGCGTCCACTGCCTTACTGGAGGAGGGGCCAGGGGGTGAGCTTTGCCAGTCTGGCCTCCAGGGCCTGTTGCTTCTTGCTGCCAGTGCCGCCTGTGCCTTGTGCACGCATGCAGTGTGACCAGTCCTGAGGTGCTGCTATCACACACACAAGACACCCAAAATGCAGCTAGCTTATTAAGCGCATTATGCCATGAAAAGAGACATATAACCAGTTCAGTTGTGCCCCCATAATCAGTTCATGCTGCCCCCACCCCATAACCAGTTCCCCACCCCCATATAATCAATTCACACTGCCCCCCATCCATAACCATTTAAATTGTGCCCACGGGGCAGCGTGAATTGATTATATGGTAGCGCAAATGAACTGGTTATGGGGTGCGGGTTTAAAGACAGTATTCCTGTTAGCAATAACTTCATTAAGAAGAGTTAGTGAAATAGCAGCCATAATAATCTCAGAACCATATTTGCAGATTTATTTTACAAGACAGAATAGATATTGCTTTACATCCTAAATTCCTACCTAAGATAGTATAAGTAAGACAATTGTGAGAATGTGGCCCTTTTTACATGGGTCTCTCCCCCCAGCCATGAACACGCAGATTTCTGTGTGTTCATGAGTGGGGGAACCCCGTGTGAATGACATGGTGCACGTGCCCATGGTGAGTGGGGGTGCATGCACGCTCACCTAACAAACATCCCCACTCACCCCCCACTCATCCCCACGCACGGAGCAACTGAGAGAAACAGTGGTTACTCTGTGGGTGTGGATGAGTGGTGGGTGAGTGGGGATGTGTGTGCAGCTGTGTGCATGACCCACCCATGCACTGCCGTGCCCACGAACCCCCCCACCCAGCAGAGCCATGTAAAAATATTATGTGAGGAGCCACTTGAAGAAGAACAGAAGGTTGCTACCTTGTAAACAAGGTTCCTTGAGATGGGTCTGGACATTCTCACAACACCCACCCCTCCAGCCCTGCATGGAAGTCTTTTCTTATATTTCTAGAAAGGGTTGAAAGGAACTGTCATTCAGAGGGTGAAGGTTCTTTTTATACTAGAGGAGCTCGAGACCATCGTGTGGTCTATTATTTGAATAGGGTGAGCGCGCACAACCCAGATGTGAGAATGTTGGGAGCCATCTCGAAGAACCTTTTTTACAAGTTAGCAACCTTCTGATCAGCACTGGGGAGGAACTGTTTGTAAAAAAACAGCCTTATCTCCCAGCCCAATCCAGTGTCCCTGCTGCTGCTGCTGCCGCCCTTGCAGTGCTACTAGAAGGCAGAGGCAGGTGAGGGATGGGGTCTGGAGCCAGGGAGGGGAGGAATAATGACTCACTGGTGGAGAAGCTGGCTGCAGCCTGCTGCCCAGCCAGGCAAGTTGTGGGGACCCAGCTGGCCATGGGGCCATGTGTGGCCACACATGTGGCACATGCCTGGGGTCAGCCCTAGACACACCCCCATCTGCACCCATCACCCACCCATCTCCACTCATGGGGCCCTCTGGAAAACCAGAGTGGGTGGAGATAGGTGGAGGTGGGTAGAGGTGTGCATGTTTCCATGTAAATGGCCACACACCCACCTCCACCCATCTCGGCCAAACACCCACACACACACCCCACCTCCGTCCGTGTAAAAATGGTCATGGACACACAGACATGCTGGGTGTGTGGGTGGGTGTGCGGTGGGGGGGCATCCCCCTTCTGCACATGCACCTGCACACCGAGCAAAGGGGGAGGGGCAGTCAGTGTAGAAATGGCAATCAAAACCAGGAGGACACATTGAATTTACAGACAAAACTGAAATTTGATTAAAAACAAATGCAATTCTCATTTCACATTTGTCAAGATTCAGAATTTTTCAGTAATCACACTTTTGAAAATGCTGAAAAGAATGATGTTGCTTTCAATTTTGAAGCACAGAAACATGCTGAAAAATTAAATATTTCCTACTTCAGCATTAACTATTTCAACAGTAATTTTTTTAACTTGTAAAATGAATGTCAAAATTGGAATTCCAAGTCATCAGTTCTGGAATTAAAGTTTCAATCTCAAAAATTCTAAAACTGGAGTTTTGACCATAGAATCAGAGAACTGGAAAGGACCTAGAGGGACATCGGGTATTTTCAGACGTGACACCACCATAGTCAACCCCACTGAAACACAGTGGATTCTGTGGGGTGGCTGTGATGAGTGGCACATCAGTTTGAGCCCCAATGAATCGCTGGCAGCGTTCAAAGCTAACCACGGTTCCAACTCTGAGGCCGGCCTCAGGGCTGGTACCGTGGTTAGACTGACCATGATCAGGAAAGGGGCAAAAGTAATGTCAGTTACCTTGCCCCATTCCTGATTGTGGCCCAGGTCATGGGTAGGGATCGGATGCAGTGGCCTCATTGGCTGCTGAGCCCGCCCATCTCCCCGAGGACGGGTGGTCGAGGGAGTGCAGAGGGGCAGGGCCGTGCGGCCGCACATCACACCACACTGCCCTGCCCCCTCCCTAATTCCCTACAGTGATGGGGCCAGCATGTCTAAAGGACGGCTGGCCTCATCATGGATCAGGATCTAAGATGGATCCCGATTTGGGATTCAGCGTGGTGGGCCAAACAGCCCAGCACATCTGAAAATACCCATTGAGTCCAGCACCCTACATTGTCCAGGATCTGCCATACCTAAACCATCCAAGCTAAATACTTGTCTACCCTCTTCTTAAAAAGCAAACAAAGAAGTAGAATTCACAACTTCCCCAGGTAGCCTGTCCCATTGTCTAACAGTCCTTAACATCAGGAAGTTTTCCCTAAGGTTCAATCTAGGGGTGTTAAAACACAGGCTGGCCACCTGCCCTGTATTGGCTCAGCACAGCTCCCTTGCAGTTGCCTCTTACAGATCCTGTAGGGAGGCATTCCTCCCTGCCATGGTCCTCCCATGCACTGTCTCCCTTTCCTCCACTGAGTTACGGTTGCTTTTGCAACACTCTAGACTGTGCCCATGGCTCTATGATGCACAATGCACAACAGACAAGTAGCAGCCCCATGGGCACCTGTTGCCTTGGTTTTGCCCAAATTTGCCTGTACAGCAGGCTTCACATTTCCTGGGTTGAAACCATGTGGAGTGGTCCAGGGAAGGCCCCGGTTGGATCATCTGACAGCCACAGACTAGGCTGTTAACAAATAAGATGTTGCCCCACATTTACCACCATTAGCCCCAGATTTATCTGCTCGTCTACCCTGGGGCCACCAGATGTTCCCAGGGCACCCCAGGGCCACTCCATACAGAATCAACCCAGGAAATGTGGATGCAGGCATATTTAGACAAAACCAGGGCAATGGGTGCCCATGAGGCTCCTGAAAAACTAACTAATCTAGGTCAGCAGCAGAACTAGGGGGATGTCCACTCTTCCTAATGTCATAACAGAGATGTACATTTTTATAGACAGCAGTGGTTCTTTTAACTGTGGTACTTGGCATTTAATTAATATTGGGTTGGGGACATTATATATACTTGAAAGACAGATGAATAAATAGACATAATTGGTGTTGTTGTTATGTTGCCTACTAAGAACAATAACTGTAATGTATGGTGTCTGTAATTTAGTATATATTAAGATATATACTGCAGTGACCAGAGCAAAGATCACAACCCTGTTGTACTGCACGTAGCATAAACACAAACAATGCCCCGCTGCGCTCACCGTGGTGGGGGTTTGGTGGCACCCCTCCCTTCTAGGAACAAAGGAGGCGAGGAGGTCGGGGCAGCCTCTGGGAGGGAGACAAGCTTGGTTGCCGTGGCAACAATGTTGATGGTGCCCGGGACGCTTGTGAGAGTCACGATTCCCGGGTGCCATTTTGTGAGTCCCTGCTCCATGCCTCATTTGGCTGGGCATGATCAGGGAAGAAGATGTGCAGTGGGGCAGTGCGGCCTGGAGTAGGCCGTGTACCCAATTTTACAGTGGGAACACTCGAAGCTGAGATGGGGATTTGAGGAGCACCAGGAGTACGGACACCCCAGCCCCACACTCACTCCTCGGGCAACAGAAGGCAAGCGCAAAACAGGGGAAGGGGCTGAAGCCCCCCCTCCCCTCCCCTCAAAAGGTTTTCTGGGGAACTGGTTTGGGGGCCAGTGTTGGCACCCTCCCAGACCCCAGCGGCACCTACCTCCCCCCATTTGGAGAAAGGGGGGGACAACCCAAGAGGCAGGGGGAAGATCCTTAGTCCTCCCCCCCTCCAGAGAGGATTTTTCTGGGGGCCGGGGTTAGCATCCTCCCAGACCCTAGCCGCATCTACCTCCCCCCCTTGGGAGCAAGGGGGGGCAACCCAAGCGGCAGAGGAAGAGGCCTAGCCCCCCCTCCAAAGAGCATTTTTCTGGGGGCCGAGGTTAGCACCCTCCCAGACCCTAGCCACATCTACCTCCCCCCCTTTGGTAACAAGGGGGGGACAACCCAAGTGGCAGGGGAAGAGGCCTAGCGCCCCCCCACAAGAAGTTTTTTCTGTCCACCTTCCCCCCACCTTGGGATCAAGGGGGGGGACAACCCAAGCAACAGGGGGAAGAGGCCTAGCCATCCCCCCTCCTGGAGAGGTTTTTCTGGGGACTAGGGCTGGAGGCCAGGGTTAGCACAAGGTGGCAAGCCTGAGATAAGGGGTCCATGGCAAGGTGCCAACTGCTTCCTTTGCCCCTCCCCTCAGAGAAAATGGCAGCAACATTAGTGAGGCAAGCTGAAGACAAGGGGAAGGAGTCTAGGCCCCCCCTCTCCCACATGCAAGGTTTTGACCTTTAAGCCTCCAGCTTCATTCTCTCCCTTCCCTTGGGGGAAGGGCAGGGCAACTAACAAGGGGACTTGGGGGCACAGCCCAACATACCCCTCGAGAGTGAGATAGGGTCCAGAAAGGGGGGTGCAGGAGCAACACAGCAAGGGGTAACAAATAGTCCCCATCCCCCCCCCAGTGTTATGGTGGAAAGGAACTGAGGGCACAAGATGCTGCCCAACAGCACTAGATTTGGAAAACCAGTAGAGCATGATGGCTCCTTGTGCGCAAAAGGGCCGGAAGAAAAAGGCACCGGCAAAAAGGGGTTCTAAAGGGAAAGGGAGCCAGCAGGGTGGAACCGCACAGGAAGCAGTTCTCCAAGCCATGCAGGCACAGCTGGCCAGCTACCAGGCCAGCATTGAGGAACTGGAAGGGGGGCATGGGCAAGCTATCAAGACAGAGAGCAGCCCGCAAGGAACCGTGGCGAATGAATGGGGAGATCCCGGCACAGAGGGCCAGCGCCGCCCCGGAAGGAGGCAGCGGCATGCCCTCCCATCTCATTACAGGGACGACGAGCTGGGTCCCAGCAGGCGGAGGGAGGAATCCCCACCTGATTACCAGGTGCAATTCGAAGCTCTTTGCCAAGGGATGCAGGCGTTGACAGAGAGTTTTGAAGCGGCCCAGCGGAGGCGGTGGGTGACCCCAAGGCCCAGGCCACATTACGAACCCGAACAGATGGAAGGTGAGCTCGAGGAAGATGGTTGGGTGGATGGAGACAGAGATCAGTGGGGGTTTGGACCCAACAGGGCGCAGGAAGAATACAACCTAGTGGGAACCTGCACGCAGCGCGGGTGTGGGCGTAGCCAATGCCACCCAGGTTGCGAAGGGTTAGGATCTTATGGTGGGAGGGTCAGTGAGAGGGTCAGTCCCAGCCCGGTAGCTACGGAAGTTGCCCTGCTTATGGATACAAAGCAGGAGCACAGGTATGGGGCGTGGATAGGTGTTGTACGGGGGTGGCAGCTCGGTGCTGTGGCCACAAAGAGGAGCCCCGCCCTCTGTCAGGGGGGCATGCGGATGTCTCAGCCCCATTGAGGGAGCATCTCCTTCAGTCCACTAAGGAGAAGATCTGGAGTGGCGAATATATTGATATATTCTCCATCCTTTTCAGAGACCCCATACCTGACCCCAACGACAAAGGGGAAAGGAAAGAGAAGGAAAAATTCAAAAGGCCAAAAACTGAGCGTACATGGTCCAATTGGATGGCCGCTTACACCATATATATGGGGGTGACACTAGTTAGGTTTCCTGAGCGCGGGCTCGAAATGATTAAATACTCTGATATCGTCCGCCGAGCTTTCGATACGGGAGGACCAGGAGCGTGGCTGAGCTACGATGAATCCTTTCGCCGTAGGGCAGCCAACAATCCATGCCTGCACTGGAATATGCACGCCCACGACATCTCTCTGGAATGCATTAGTTGCGCCAGATATGCCCGCGTTCGGACAGTGGACACGTGCTGTCCTGAGCGGGGAGCACTCAACAGTCCAAGGTAGGAATGAGGAATAGAGCAAGACAGTCACCAAGCAGCCCAACTTGCTGGGATTTCAATGATGGGGGGAAATGTTTTTGGGCCCAATGCAAGTTTAAACATGTGTGCACAGAGAGTGCGGGCAATCATGCTGCCTCTGGGTGTCCACGTTTTCGTCAGTACGGGGCCCATAACCGGGGGTGGGCGGGCAACAGACAGCACCCAGCCACCCAAGGAAGCGCCACACAAGCGGTGGGAAAGGGCGCCAACCCCAGTCAGGCATGAGGCGTTGCGGGCAGTCATCCAGGGATACCCCGACCGCCAGACCGCCTACTATGTAGTGGAAGGATTCAGGCAGGGTTTTAGGATTCCAACTGAGGGCCCTCGTTACCACCTAGGAGCGCGTAATTTGAAGTCCGCAAGGGGGAATCACCAGCTGGTACAGCAAAAGCTGGACAAGGAGGTTAAGGAGGGGAGGATTCAGGGTCCATTTGATGTCCTATTCCCACCCTGCGGATATCCCCCCTAGGCATAGTACCAAAGAAAACACCTTGGGAGTTTCGCATGATCCACCACTTGTCCCACCCTAAAGGGGAGTCAGTGAATGATGCGATCCTGCCCGAACTGTGCTCCATGAGGTACGCATCATTCGACTTGGTGGTTGAAATGGTGCGCACCTGCGGAAGGGGGGCCCTTCTCACAAAGTGCGATATCAAGTCTGCGTTACGGCTTCTGCCCAAGGACTTTGAACTCCTGGGGGTGGAGTTCCAGGGTAAATTCTACTTTGACAAGGCAATGCCCATGGGATGTTCCATCTCATGTGCGGCCTTTGAAAAGTTTAGTACCATTCTGGAGTGGATCACGTGCCAACGCGCAGGGCGGAGCTTGATAATGCATTATTTAGATATTTCCTCTTCGCGGGAAGGGCTGGGACACCAGAGTGCACGTGGGGAATGCGACAATTTCAGGAAGTGGCCAAAGAACTGGGGGTGCCGCTGGGTCCCAAAAAAATAGAGGAACCAATGACTAGACTGACATATCTTGGCATCGAGCTAGACACCAAACGCTCTTTGTTTAGATTGCCAGAGGATAAGCTACAGGTCCTTAAGGAGCTGGTGGCAGCAGTAGCGCAAGCCCCTAAGGTAACAGTCAGGCAGTTGCAATCCCTCACGGGCAGCCTCAACTTTGCCTGCCGAGTCATCGCACCCGAGAGGGCATTCATGTCCTGATTATATGTCCAAATAGGAAGCGACCGGCCCCCGCACCACCATGTCCACATGACAAAGGCAATGTGGGAGGATCTGGTGACCTGGGAGGCTTTCCTCCGGGGCTATAATGGAGTGAGTTTCTGGCAGCAGCGACTTCTGTTGGAGGCGGACCTTCAGATCCACTCCGACATGGCAGGATGCCACGGTTTTGGGTTGTACTTTAGAGGGAAATAGTGTGCAGCCCCATGGCCGGAAGCTTGGGAAGCATGGGAAGCACAGGCCTGACCTGTGATCTGACCTTCCTGGAATTTTTTCCCATAGTAGTGGCAGTGGAATTGTGGGAACCAGAATTCGCCAATAGAAGGGTGCTATTCTGGTGTGACAACATGGCAATTGTCCATGTCATCAACAAACTGTCCTCGAAATTGGAAAGGGTGATGTGGCTGGTTAGGCACTTCGTGCTTAAATGCCTATGGGCAAACATATTGTTCGTGGCCAAACACGTGCCCGGGATTGATAACGGCATAGCCAACGTCCTTTCTTGATTTCAGACAGACCATTTCCGCCAGCTAGCACCAGAAGCCAGGGAGGACCTCGACCCATTTCCAAGGAACATGTGGAGCCTTGGATTATAGAATTATATAATGCAGTGCAGGGATCCCTCGCGGCCAGAACAAGGCGGGCTTACGAACCGGCGTTTATGGAATTCCAGGAGTACAGGTCAGGGAAAGGTTGGGAACTCGGTTTCCCCATCCCTGAAGGGCACATACTTCAATTCGCCCTACAGCTCAGGCAACAAGGTTTGGCACCCGGGACAATAGCTGGAAAGGTATCAGCCATCTCCTTTACAAGCCACCTGGCTGGCTACCCCTCTCCCAATAACAGCTTTTTCATGAGCCGCTTAAAGGAGAGTTGGGTTAGACAGACCCCCCCGGACACTGGACGCCAGGGCCCCTATTACCCCCCAGCTGCTTAAGGTAATTAGTCACGCCCTACTTACTGTGTGTCACTCTACTAGCAAAGTGGTACTCTTCAGTGCAGTGTTCCATGTGGTGCTGTTTGGGGCTTTTGGGATCAGCGAAATAGTCCCTCAGTCCAAGTTGGATCGGTCCGGGGCGGCCCTCCAGATTCAAGATGTGGACTGGCAAAGTGGTTCCTTACTTTTACATCTATGCAGGTCAAAAACTGACCAGAAGGGAAGGGGCCGGGTGGTGAGGCTTTGTCCTGCGGAGGATGGCAGCATATGCCCAGTGGAAGCAATGAGGCTGTATTTGGCATGCCGCCCACAGGCGGAGGGCCTGTCGTTTATCCATAGGGATGGCACCCCACTGACCAGGTATCAGTTCGGTGCAGTCCTTGCCATGTGTAATAAGAACATCGGCCTTGATCCGGGTTGCTACACCGCCCATTCTTTCAGAATAGGGGCTGCGTCAGTCTCAGCAAGTATAGGTCTTCCCGGGAAGAAAATACAACTAATTGGATGATGGTGGTCCGGCGCATATCGCCGGTACGTTAGGACCACAGAACCAAAGAGGTGGGGTCACATGGGATCCCCGGGACGACAGAATAACCCTGATTTCTCTTTCATATGTGTCAATTCCATGGGGATGGAAGGTGGTGTGGATTGTCGGCCACAGCATCATGCATTGGGCTGGGAAGATGGCTGCACGCAGTGGGTGGGGCACCCAGCTAGGCCTAGGTGAACACGCAGAAATAATTTGGCTGGGTAAGCATGGAATGCTGTGGGAGCAATTGCTCCCAATGCTGACCGCGGCGAAAGAAAAATTCCTGGCACCAACAGTGATGGTGGTTCATCTCGGGGAAAATAATCTTCCCAAGGTCACGGGGCTGTGGCTGACAAAAAGGGCAAAGGCCGATTTACGAAGTGCCCAGGAGCACTTCCTGGGGTGCACATTCGTGTGGTCCGAAATGCTACAGAGTAGGGTGTGGAATAATGCCCAGCACCCAGGTAGGGTCGACAGGGTTCAGAAAAGAGCCAACGTGGAAATTGGGGCCTGGTTGCAGATAGCCGGAGGGTACGTTATCAGTCATAAAGAGATCAGTTATGGCAGAGATGAGCTATTTAGGAGCGATGGGGTCCATCTATCAGATGCCGGTGCTAATCTATATCTTGGGGCCCTGAAACACAGCCTTGAAGAAATCCTAGGAAGTTGATTTGTGGTGGAAAACCAGCCAAGCAAAGCTGGCGGTTTTTGGTGGCGGTAGGCTGAGTTCAGGCAAATGGTTAAACATTGTAGTTGATAGCGTAGTATTGAATAGAAACATCTCCTTAAGGGATGGGCATAGGCCATGCATAGCTGCTCAGTGCGGCCCACTGTATGGTCAGCCCAAGGGTGAGAGGCGAGTGGCCCGACCCGCTGGGAGGACCATGTACCAACCAGTAGGTTACGGTGCCTTCACCCTTGTTGTTGTTTAAACCCCGCCCTCAGGAGTAGAAGGGGTAGATACGAACAACCCGCTCTGGCCCGGGGAAACCCGGTGGTTGGGGTAGGGGGTAAGTTGACAAAGTTGGGGAAGTTAGGGCACAGGAGGATTCCCTCGGGCTTAACCCGAAGATGTTAAAGAGGGTCGACAGGTAGACTGGTTAGTTATGGGTGTGGGAAGAGAACCTCCTGTGGAATGGGTAAAAGTTAGATATAGGAGATAGAGATGACCCCAGTTAAAGGGGGAAGTGGGAGGGTTACCCCTTCCCCTTTTTTGGTTTAATAAAGAGTGCGGCCGTTTAAACCCATGCAAGGTGTTCCCGTCTTCTTTGGGGGGGTGCGTTGACAAAGAGAAACCAATGGAAATGTAGATAAAACATACTTAGAGGATATCAGTAGGAATGCTATGAAAGAGGAAATCAGAATGTGCTGTGTTGCTTAGCCACCTTAATTTTTATGAAACAGTTTCAGAGCCTGTTTTAAGCAGGGACCCAGTCTGTATTCATTTTGTTTATAGAACACATTTTGTTTATGGCCTTTAGGCCTTCCCCTTCTTTGAATATACCCCTATTACTTCCATGGAACAATATGAGAATATAGTAAAATTCTGGGCATGAAATCAAGGATTAGGTTGAGGCTATTTTAAAAACAGGAACTTTTATGTATCAGTTTCCTTTTCTGGATTCCATGAACCTTACTGAGTAGTTTTGTTTTGACAATTTGATATCATTACTGCACTTGTTTTCTTTTATACTAAATATATGAGTTTATTAGCAGTACTGCATCTCTTGAGTCTGCACACATGAATCTGCAGTCTGTGAAAACCTACATAAAATGTATTTAGGCAACAGACACTGACAGAAAATAAGGTAGAAAGAGACAGAGTTTTTTGGTCGTCAGACAGGATACTGAAATCATAATGAAAAATCAGGAATAAATGTTTTGGTTTTCCATCTTAATGTTTCAAAGACTCAGAAAGAAGCTCCTGTTTAATTGCCACCACCGACAAGAAATATTTCCCCTTACAAATGCTGTTGGAACATGGATATGAATGTTGTAGAATATCTATAAAAGGAAGATATTCTGTGGGTTCCCAGAATACTCCCTAGTATCCTTTGTTGTTAAAGTGAATTTATTTAGCTTTTTAAGACAAATCAGTAGACTAACTGTAGAGGTGAAACTGTGGCTAAATAAAGTAATATCTCTTGTCTCACTTCTCAGGAGGGCAGAGTTCATCTGAAAACACAGAGGGTGTAAGATAGGAGATAGCAACCAGCTGCCTTGATGCTGCACCTAACCCATGGAGCATCCAGGCAGCTGCCACCCATTGGACTGGCATGGAGAGCAAAACACAGGTGCAGCCTTCCGTCAGCCAGCAACATTACCCCCACCCCCAGGTTGGGCTGAGGATCCAAACACATGGGCAGGACTCACCACTGTTTGCCAGAAGCAGCAACTAGTGGCTACTAGAAGCAGGATCTGTCCTGTGAAAAGCAGCCAGCGGCAGAAGATCTTTCAGAGAGATTCCATCTGGAGACTGTACATGACCCCATCCTCTGCGCAAAGTGCTGTCATCCCTGCATGGCTCCCCCTAGCCAATGAGCAGGGAAACCAGTGACTCAGCCCAGGCAGAGTTGCACCCAGAGAGTGCCCTGTGGGCTGGTTCCTTTTCCCTGGGGGTGGTGGGTCCCAACCTGGAATATGTGTGGAGGTGGTCCCCATTACACATGCTGTGTGCCCAGGTTTGCTACTGCTGCTTCCCCAGAAACAGGTTCCATTACTGTGGGGGGGTGAGAGATGAGGAGGGAGGGAAGGAAGGAGGAACCACACTGGGCTGGTCTCTGCTTGACTGTGGGGGCCTGTCACCCCACAGAAAGGATGACCTCCCTCGATCCCACCTTCCCATCCTACAGCAACATCTTCTCCCAGATGCAGCATCAGCTGACAGGTGGCCAGCGAGGGGTCTGATCACTGCCAGCCTGTGCCATCAGTTGACGGGCAGCCAGGTGGTGGAGGGTCTGGTCACACCCAGCCCACGTCATCAGCTGACAGGTGGCATGTGCGTGTGTGTGTGTTCATCACTCCTAGCCTGTGCCATCAACTGACAGGGGGGTGCTCACTCCAAGCCCATGCCTTCAACTGATAGACAGCCAGTGGTTGCTTTTCCTGGGCCAGATCCATGCCAACATTGTGACCTTCTCCATGGTGCTGGCAGACCTTGTCGCATGCAGGGACTGCACGGGACCCAACAGATGGAAGGGTGTACATTAGCTTGGATTAGACCATTTGGGCCAACCTTAGTCTGTACTGCTATGAACTACCTTCTCTAGATGACACATTGGGTAACAGCTGGCCACCCCTCATGGCAGAAGTGGGCAAATAACTGCAGCCACCTAACAGACAGGCAGGTGAATACTGGTTAATATGGGCTACTATCTCATTTATTTTCACCTAGAATATAAAAAATAAATAAACAACAACTTTGGAAAGTCAGGGAAAAAACAATTGGTGCAATTGCATTTTGATAGAATTCTGCTCACTCCTATTTTCTTAAGGACCTTGATTCTAAATCCAGGAATGGGCAATTTTCTAGTACACCCTGCTAGGAAGTGTACTAAAAGATGGTTTCCATATTCCAGCTGCACAATTTCTACTATGTGTTCTTGGCCATTAGTGTAGGTGACTAGGATCCAGGTTTTTTTATATAAGTTTCCATATATTACCATAATAGCTCTTTTATGCCTGGTAGTTACTCGCTTTGTTTTTCATTCCCATTTTATAACAGCATGCCTAAACCCCATCAATATTCAAGTTAGCACTCTAAAATGAAACTATAAATTTCAATTTGGAGAAAAAATAAGTCCTTATTCGGGCTCATAAGTTTTAAATAACGCATTACCATTGGCTACATTAAGTTTGCATTTCTAATGTTATTTTATGCATTTGACAATAGATGTTCCACTCTGCTCAGGAGTAGAGAGCAAATGCATGTGAAATGTAAGACTGCTTAAAATGTAGGAATTTATTAGAGCTGTCAGTCAGCACTGACATGAGAGCTAAATTATTTCTGAAGATTTTTTGAGTGGATTTTTGCACTTTTCATTGTCTTCATCATCTGAAGTTTCAGCAATGAGTATAAATAGGTCTCTAAAAAAATCTCTTCATGCTTTGGAGAGTTTTCTTTAAAAAACAAAAAACAAAAAGGAAGCTAGCTACACAATCCTCTTTATGAATAGGGCTAAATAGCATTCCATAGATAAGTTTGGTTATTCCATCAGTACACTTCCAAAACTGCTGCATAATATGCAGAAAAAATGGATGAATGCGAGGCTCAATTATATGTGATTTCAGGGTTCCTAATTTTCTCTGCTAGTGAGTTTTTGCCAGTGGAAATTTCACAGAAAAACCTGGAATTCCATGTGTTTTTGTCAGGAAAACAGGAATTCTGAAGTTTTTCCGTGGAAAAGCATGTAAACCTAATTAAGTAATCAGGTTTTTCTGGTAAATATCTACCTGCAAACATTCACTGGCAGAGAAAACAGGAACCCTGGATTGTTCTTCTTACTGAACTTCCTTTTTACAATGAAAGGTATGTCCCAGGGGGTACAGAAAGGCTGGGAAACATGTACATTTCCACAGGATGAGACATGGGACAAAGCAGGGGCATCTAGGGTGTGACCACTGGGACATTTGGTGCCATAGAACATGTGGAAAGAGGTTAGTGGGGCAACAGAATGGGTAGGTGGGAGGTCTTCAAGTTGGGTGGAGGGGCGGGCAAGGCTTTTGGGGGTTATTGGTGCAGGAGGTGTGTATGCTAGGACATGTGTGTGTGTGTACCAGGATGTAATCCAGTTAAATACTCTGTAGCTACAGCATGCCCACCTCTCCTGCACCACTGAACTAAGGATGTGTGGACAATTATTATTATTATTATTATTATTAACAAACATTTATATAGTGCCAGCAGTGTACCTGGCACTTTACAAAGTAATAAAATAGACAGGGTCCCTGCCCCTAGGGCTTACAATCTGAGAGACAGGAGCTGGGGGAGAGACTTAGGAAGGGGAACAGAGGGAGAGACAAGGGGTCTAACATTCATGAAGATGCGAGGTCTCAAGTGCACGTACTTCGCTTGGTTACAATGAGAATGACAGCAGGCAGGTCCATGTTGCAAGGATAAGGGTAAAATGGAGTTCGGATGTTTGGCCTGAAAACTTAGTTTGGGTTCATGGGTTCGGTCCCACAGAGTTAGGACCCTCCCCCAAACATTCAGAAAATTCAGCTGCCTGGAGGCTTGGGGCACTCCAGTTGTGCCTGTGGGGCATGGAAGGCTGTTGGAGACACAGCAGCAGCAGCACCACCAGCAGCAGCAGCAGCAGCAGCATTAACAGCATAGACCAGGAAGGATTGGGGTGTGGCGCCCTGGGTTGCCCGGGCAGGCAAGCTCGGCGCTTGGCCCTTGGGGCTGTGGGGTCATGGCTGGCCAACTGAGACTCAGCAGCAGCAGCAACAGAGGCTAGAAAGCCTTGGGTCTTGGTGGCTGGCCTTGCACCCCGACTTGGCCAGGCATTTCAGGCTGCCAGGCATCGGAGGAGCATCAGCAGAGGTCCAGTCAGGGCTTGGTGGCTAGCACCCCTACTCGGCCGGGTGTTGCAGGCTGCCAGGCATTGGCAGAGCAGCGGTAGAGGCCTGGCCAGGGCTTGGTGGCTGGCACCCCTACTCAGCTGGGCATAGCAGGTTGCCAGGCATAGGCAGAGCAGCAACAGAGGCCTGGCCAGGGCTTCGTGGATGGCACCCCTACTCGGTCGGGTGTTCCAGACTGCCAGGCATAGGTGGAGCAGCAGCAGAGGTCCGGCCAGGGCTTGGTGACTGGCACCCCTACTTTGCAGGGCGTTGCAGGCTGACAGGCATCGGCAGAGCAGTGGCAGAGGCCCGGACAGGGCTTGGTGGCTGACACCCTTACTTGGCCAGGTATTGCAGGCTGCCTGGATTTTTGGTGAGCACTCTGTGTGCGGCCATGAGTGGGTGCTCTGTGGTATGGCACCTGCCACCAATATATTATGCGGTATGGCCAGTATGGCACCCCTACTTGGCCAGGCATTGCAGGCTGGCATTGTACTCGACTGATCTCAAGAAGCTCTACTTCAAATTTGGCAAGCGTTGCCCAGTTGTGAATCTTGTGGACACCCAGCCCCCACCTGCCGGCGCACTCATCCAAGCTATGTCCGTCTACAAAAGCAAGGAGAAAATGGCTGACATGCAGTACCAGCAGCAGCAGCAGACATTGGATTGCCAGGGCACAGTGCCCAAGGCACAGCAGAGGTGGCATCAACAGAGGCAGGAGCAGCGGACATTTGATTGCCGGGGCACAGTACCCGTGGTACAGCAGCAGCAGCAGCAATGGACATTGGATTGCCAGGGCACAGGAACTGAAGCTGACACCCCTACTTGGCTGGGCATTTCAAGCTGCCAAGCATTGGCAGAGCAGTGGCAGAGGCCCAGCCAGGGCTTGGCGGCTGGCACCCCTACTCAGCCGTGAATTTCAGGCTGCCAGGCATAGACGGAGCAGCATCAGAGGCCTGGCCAGGGCTTGGTGGCTGGTACCCCTACTCGGCCAGGTGTTGCAGGCTGCCAGGCTTAGGCAGAGCAGAAGCAGAGGCCCGGCCAGGGCTTGGTGGCTGGCACCCCTACTTTGCCAGGTGTTGCAGGCTGCCAGGCAATGGTGGCAGCCTGACTCAGGCTGGTGCATGAGGGCAGCTTAAACTGGGGGGCCAGGAAGCCAATCAGGTGCCTAAACCTCATGTTCCTGACCATCGAGAAGGGCTGCTCATCAAGTGCAATCATTTCCTCCAACATGCGCGTGACTTTCAGTTGAAAGCCATGACACCCTCTACGTCCTGCAGCTGCCGATGGACTTGGCAGCTGCCCCCACCCCAGCTCCTCCATGGTGCACTGACGCTTCTGGGTCTCAACTGGCTACTGCTGCTGCAACTGCTGCTGCTACTGCTGCTTCTCTCCCTGCTGCCATTGCCCGGGGATCGGGCCCTGCCTCTAGCAGCTGGGGTGGGATCCACCAGCCCTGGACTGCTGGGGATCACATGAATAATGGGGGACATTGGTTGCCCATGATGAACATTCGACCCTGAAATACCTGCACCTGCTGCTGAAGCTGAAGCAGAGACAGTCATAGCCTCATGGATTGCCGGCCTTCCAGTGCCCTGCATGGCAGTGGAGGATGCTGGCAGGAGGAGATGCCGAACCACACCCCTAGTGCCACACAGGCTAGGAAGGCAGGCTGAGGCAAGGTTCAAGCTTTGCCCATAGGGCAGGCAGACAAGCACTTTGGCATGAGCAGAAGGCAAACTGAGGCAGGGTTCAAGCTTGGCAACCAGGGTGGGTCGACAGGCATCATGGCATGAGAGGCAGTAGGGAAGGCAGGCTGAGACAGGGCTCAAACTTTGCCCACACAGTGGGCAGTCAGGCACTTTGGCATGAGCAGAAAGCAGGGTGAGGCAGGGTATAACACCTAAATCTATCTAATCAAATCTAAATAAATGAAACTATGAGGTAAATGTGTAGAAATGGGTGAAATAGGATGATGATGATTATTATTATTATTATAAACATTTATATAGCAATAATTGATTGGGAGGAACACACACTGCTGGGAGAGGGAGAGTTCTGAAAATGCCTGCTGACAGAATCAGTGGCTAGCTCAGAAGGAATTGGAAGTGGGGGAGGGCAATTACTTTTGTTACTTGCTGCACCCACCTTACCACAAACCCTATTGGCTCTGTGCAGCCTAGCACGTGCCCAATTGCAGATTGCCAAGTCAGTGGTCTGAGGAAAAGAGGGATGGTGATTGGGCAGGTTGGCTGCAAGTCCAAGCCTCTCTACACCCCTGGGGCCAAGAAGTCTGTTCCTCACCTTCCCCCCCCCCCCCTGGGCCTGCTAGCCAGGTTTTTCCTGCCCAAACGTGCCCGAACTGTTTGGGGGTTTCTGCGTTCGGTTCAGCCGTCCGGTTCGGGCATCTTAACTGGCTGAGTTCAGGCTGAACTCTGCACATCCGAACTGCATTCGCACATCCCTACGCTGAACCCTCTCCTCTGTCTGGCCTGTGGGTTGATCAGCAGGCTGGAAACAAAGCTGGAGGCAGTTCACGAGCAAGTGTTACTGCACTGCTGGGTTAAAGTATGGTCTTTAACCCAGGGATATCAAGTCTTTTGCTACCACTTTGAATATTAACTGATCTGAAACAATATAAAATCCCTATTATCACAATACTGGGCATTTTTACACACACCTTAAAGTTCTGTTTTTTTCAATATTCTGGGTTTACAAATCCACAAGTAAGTTCCAGATGCATTTTTCTCACACACACTGCCTTGAGGCAGTTCCTCAATGCACTCTTTCTACAAACACTGCCCAGAGGCAGCCTAAAGTAGCCGCAGCTGTAGACATGACAGGCTACCATGGAAACCAAGTGACCACAGCTGCCTGGAGCAAAACAGTTTACCAGGAGAACATTTTACACACAAAAGTTCTGGGAGAAGTTCTATGCAGAAGTTCAAAGCGCTAGATATTTAAGATCTGGGTGAGTGATTTAGAAACACAGAAAGTTCAGGATGTAACAGCAAATATGCAGGAGAAATGTGTGTGTAAAAACAATCATTGTATCTGCTAGAGGCCTTGAAATATAGAATATAAACTTCCTACGATGCTCAAATGCAGAAAATCCCATTAATTTCTGTAATATACATGAATTTTTAGGGCTCTGCACAGGCTCCAGTATTTGTATCTCTGTTTTTAGTATTTACAATTATTTGTATTTGCTTTACCTTCCATGATCAGCTTTTAGGCAGGTGGGAGGTGCATGCTCCCCCGGGCCTAGTCCACAGACCCTACTTTCAGTCAGGGCTGCATGACCCAGTCACATGAGTGGTGGCCCATTAATGTTGGGCAACAGTATCCCACTTTGGGCAATGCTAACACAAAACGTGTCTCCGAGCTTTTTTGGAGGATGCATCTCGTGTTAGTTGAATACCCGCCCTGCCCCATGGTGGGGTGAACATCTGGTGGCTGCGAGGCATACTAACCACTGCATCACATGTTAACATTGCCCAAAGTGGGATATTGCTACCCAAAGTGGGGTAATGTCTTGTGTGGCTGTACCATGTATTTTCGTCTGTCTTCCCTGCATTTTCCCCATTGCCGCCAATTTGAAAAACGCATTGAACGCTGGTCCCTGCATATTGGTTATTTTGGCACAGAAGTCCACTGAGACTCTGTCAGCTTGATATACAGAAAGAAAAATGAGGTGAAAACTGCTGTTACGTCTGATACAAATTTTAAAAGGAGGCACTGGTTTGGGGAAGGGTGGAGAACAAGGCTGACTTGGTGGGGAGGTTGTTAACTTGGGGAGGTAGGAATGGGGCATGGATCTGGCTCAGATGGCCTTGCTGGCTTGGGAAGGGGTCACTGGTTTGGGGGAAGGGGAATGGCGCATGAGACTAGATTTAGGAGAAATTGCTGACTTGGGGAGGGAGAATAGTACATGTGACTGGTTCAGGGTTGTCACTTGTTGTGGGGGTCACTAGCTTGGGGATTCATAATTTCTTCCTTAGTTGGTCTCTACTGGGCTGGGGTAGTACTAGAGATTGCAGTTCTGAGACAGCAGTGGCTTCTGCAAGTGGGAAGGGCTGACTACAAGCTTCCCAAGCAGGTGACTAATTTGACAGTCAGAGAGTAGCTTCACTCTGAACTGGATGTGTGAAGCAGCTTTTGGGGCCCAGCCTGACACCTCAGATACCATGTTTTGCAGGAATGTTGGGGTTCACTTGGAATCTGAATACACAGCGGTGGTATTTATGTTTTTAAATATGGTACTTGAAAAGGTCTTTTTTGCATTTATTTGTATTTTGTTAAAACCCGAATGCACAGTTCTATAAATATTTTTGTCTTTCCTATTGGTTTATACTTTGATGTGCTCTCCTAACTGATCTCAGGAAAGCCTCCTCTTTTTGACTAGACTTACCATCCCGCTATGCTCTCATGCTAATCTGTCTGATACTACATGAAGTCTTCTCCCTCACAGGGAAAATGATTAAAAGTTATTATCACAAGTATTAGGGTTGCGGGTCAACTCGACTGTTCTGTGTGAGAGAGACATGAGATGTGATGTTGTTCCTTCCAAACGCTCCTGGTTTGCTAGTCTGTGAGCTCTCAGAATGTCTGAAATTACACATCAAGAATGAGGCCATTTCACACAACACAACCTTCTGGAATTGGCTAACTATATACTTAATCTCAATTGTCAGGCCTGGGCCAGGAGAGACAGATTGGAGCATCTTCATGCTAAAACAAGAAAGAGAGAAAGATTTAGCAAGAGTACCTTACAATTTAAGATGCTATTGGATTACAATTTGCAAGAAAGACATGGATTTAAGTTACCCATTTACCAAAGAAAAAGTTTTTCTCTGGCACACTGCCAGCCTATGTACTGTTGTTAGAAATATTCAGTCAAAGATTTCTGCTGGTTATTTTTTGTTTTAAAAAGGTGTCTGTCTATTTATCTGTCTATAACTAATTTCAATTTTTCCTGCCCTCTTAGCAGTTGGAATGATTTTGAATGTTCTTTGACATCACAACAGCTCACCTAATTGCTACAGTGAGAGTCGAGACAGGAAGGTTTTGTCCTATTTATAGATATGAAACAGATTTTGGTTACATATTAGGAAGCACTTCCTAACTGTAAGAGCAGCTGGGCAATAGATCAAGTTGCTGAGGAAGGTTGTGAAATCTTCACAGGTTTCTAAAAGAAGGCGGAGGGAACTGTTGTCAGGAACAATTTAGGCTGACTTGGTCCTGGCTTCATGGAGAAGCTTGAACTTGATGATCCTTGAGCTCTCTTTCTAGCTTCTTATTCTATATTCTATAAAAAATAAATCATGCTGCTGTTCAAGCAAAATAAGACAAGACAAGATGATAGTGTCACTATGAACAAATACACTCCTACTGGTTTACTTGAATTTATTTTATTTACACTATATTAGTTATACTCCCTGTTGACTGAGGGCAAGGTTATGCCTGCCTTTTTGTGTTAATGGCCCAGAGGGAGGGTGCTCTAAAGACTACTTTTTCTTTAAATGTCCTAAAAGGGCAGATATAATTGCTGTCTTTGGCTGCAATTCAAGGTCCCCACATGCCCATCATGCATTCATGTGAACCAAAACTACCGTTGTGCCACTGTGTCTCCCCCACACCCAACAGCATCCTGACTGTTGAAATGGGAGCCTGGCATGTGCTTACATACTCCATGCTATGCAGTGCCAAATGGCTTGGAGAGGTGCAGCTTTTCCTAGAGAGACCTTCTCCATGTGCCTTCCTCCTAGCCACCCCATCATTCAGACTAAGGCACTTTTCATCCAGGCCGCTGTGCATGGGAGGATGGGTGGGTGGCATGGCGGGTGAGTGGTACGTGGGGGTGCATTCCCATGGACCCCAACCCACCTCCACCAATCTCCACGCACAGAGCATCTGCCATTGGCGCCCATTGATCCATGCGTGGGTGATGGGTGGAGGTGGGTGGAGCATGGGATCATGCATGCACCCTCACCCACCGGCTGTGACATTCCCATGGCCCCTCCCCATCCAGCTCCCGCACTTGCCACAACGATCACATGGATGCCCCCTACCCACACACATGTGCGAGGGGGAGGGGGGGCATCAGCGTGAAAAGGCCCTAAGTCATTAAGTCCAATTGGCATCTACACTTCTAACACATCAATTGCACACTTCTTTTATTTACTCCTACCTTCACTTCACAAATGACAGATTTGGTCACCTGATCCTCTGCTTTTCTGATTATCACTCTGTCTCTTCCTATGTCTCATGCCACCTTTTATGAGTGAGAAAAGATCCCTGCCAAAATCTCTTCAGTCACCCCCTCATCTTTTCAAAGCCCACCTTTTCTGTAATGCATACAGGAAAATTTAACATGGCTATGGCTAGACAAGGGGGAAGTTGTGATCACTGCTATTGATTGGCCATTAATAGTAGTCCTCCTTCTGTATTTTATTTTTTCTGTGCCTTTTCTCCCCAAGCACTCTTGCTAGTCTCATCTGCCTGTAGCATACTGTCTTTTGAACTGTACGCTCTCCGGGGTTTAGACTGTCATTTATTATGTCCAGCAAATAGACTAGCATAATTGGACCAAACCTGGTTATGAGATTTGCATTGTGAATTTAAGATGGTGCAGTAACTGGAAGTATTCATTTGCACAGAAGTTAACCCTTCTTGTAAAGAAACCCGTTGCCATGGATCAAAAAGGCAGACAATCATTTGACTCCCTCTCAGTGCATGTTTTTTTTTATTATGATGTCAGTTATAACATATCATGATCCTTTTACTGTTCTGAAGGAATAGACTGTCACAATGTTGATGACCTCATCTTGCCATTGTGTTCTGACAGGACCTTTGAAATGACTGATCCCTCATGAAGAGAGAGAGAATGTGGTTGTCTTGTTCTCCCAAAAAGAAATTGATGGAGTAAATTAGTTCAGATGATACTTTTTATTGGAAAAACTTATTTTTGTTAATATTTATTATTTATATTATTTTTTCAGATTACAGAGCCTCATGCTGTGTAGCCTGAACTAAAATGATATTTGTCTTTTCAGTCTCTGTATGAAGAAAGGGGATGGTAAGAACTCTGGAATAAGGAAATAAACAGTGAGCAATTGGGTACATGGGAGTGGACGGAGCATCCCAGGAAGATAAAGGTTATACCACTGCTAGAAAACTTTACAAGAGCACCTAAATACCTAATACCTAAGTGAGAATCTATGTAAGAGACTGCTTAACTCTTAGTATTATTACATACTAATCATTATTTTTATTTTATAATTTTAATTATATTTTATTTTATAGTTATATATTTTATTTTATAATTTTATAATATTTTTTTATTTTATATAGTGCCCCCCTGCTATGGCACTCAGAGCGCTTCACATATAACAATTTAACACAAGATTTAATCCTCACAACAACCCTGTGAGGTAAATTAGGCTGAGAAAATATTGTGACTGGCCCAAGGTCACCCAGTGAGTTTCTGTCTAAGGTGAGACTTGAACTGGGGCCTCTCCCTACCTCCTAGTCCAGGCAGTGCGCGCCACAAGAAACTGAGGTTTCAAAGGGATGGAAGGTTCAGGATTAAGAACATAAGAACATAAGAAGTGCCATATTGGGTCAGACCAATAGTCCATCTAGCCCAGCATCCTGTCTTTGACAGTGGCCAATCACGGTGACTTGAGAGAAGTACCGAACAGGTTGTAGTAGTATTTATTATTGTTTGCCCATAGGTCATAACAGAGTCAATAAAAAACAGTACAAAATATAAAATAAACACACAACATCAGCATAAAACAGAAGCAAGTGATCATAGCTGACATAAGCTATAGGCACAAGAAAACAACTGATAAAGCTAACAAACTATAAAAATTGCCTTGCCCTTATGGTGACACATTTGACCTCTGTAACTAGATTCTATCCTGAGATTGAAAAAGATAACATAACAGGGAACTTTAAATTCTGCTCAATCAGAGTGTCAATGATCAGGGGAGGGATTTAACATCCTTCCAAACAATTCCACACACAAGCCAGCCAGCCGCTACCCCCTTCTGTCATGGTTATTATTATTATTATTAACAAACATTTATATAGCGCCAGCAGTGTACCTGGCACTTTACAAAGTAATAAAATAGACACGGTCCCTGCCCCTAGGGCTTACAATCTGAGAGACAGGAGCTGGGGGAGAGACTTAGGAAGGGGAACAGAGGGAGAGACAAGGGGTCTAACATTCATGAAGATGCGAGGTCTCAAGTGCACGTACTTGGCTTGGTTACGATGGTTAGGTCCACGTTGGAATTACTAATCACTAAACAGGGCAATTTTGGCCACAAAAGAGCGCCCAATACCTAGAGTAGTTTGAAAGACCTAAATCCAGTATAACAATAGTGGGTTAACCAAAAACCGAGTGGCAAAGGGGATGAAAAATTAGGCAACCCAATGGTCCTGCAGATGGAATTACCTGTAGAGTTACTTCCTAATAAATTAGATTTCGCCAAGCGGGTCACAAAATAAATAAATGGCTATCCCAAATATCGACAAGGCTTAAAATTGCAAGCCCACTTAACGTTCCATCATCCTTCTTAATTCTGCCTGCCAGGTGAAATTCGCCATGGGTCTTGTCACATTGACATATGTGTTTGCCAGTAAAAATGTCAACTTCCAATTACCCGGCCAATGTTCTTTCCTAATCAGCAACATATCAATGTTTTTAGTAGGGGTGGGACATCAGGGCAATTACCGGCTACCGGATTTACCGGTTACCGGATTTAAAAAAAACAGATTGCCGAATTTGTACCGGTTTACCGGTACCGGATTTGTTCCATTGATTTCAATGGGGAACTGTCCCCATTGAAATCAATGGAAAAAACCCCAGAAAACCTCCCCCCTCCCCCTCCCCGACTGTGCGGGTGGAAGGGGGGGCACCACCCACCCACCCTGCCCAGCCTGAATTAAAAAATAAATAAATAAATTAACCCTAAGTCCCTACTAGTGCGGGCTCCAGGCCGCCGCTGGCGACCCGGAGCCTGCACTAGCAGGTACTAGGGTGATCCTTGGGGTGGGGGGTGGTTTAACACACCCCCACCCCAGGGATAACCCTACCTCCCCACCCAGGGATCGCCTACCTTGTGCTCCAGGCGGCGGTGGCAGCGGTCTGACTCCGGCGGCTTCAGCGCTGGCTGTGGCTGCCGGCTTCAGCGCTACTGGGCCTTCCGGGGAAACCTGGAAGTTCACCGGAAGGCCTAGTAGCACTGAAGCTGGCAGCCACAGCCAGCGCTGAAGCCTCCGGCGTCGGACCACAGCCACTGCCACCCAGAGCTCAAGGTAGACAATCCCTGGGTGGGGAGGTAGGGTGATCCCTGGGGTGGGGTGTGTGTTAAACCACCCCCCACCCCAGGGATCACCCTAGTACAAGCATACCTACCTGCTGGTGCAGGCTCTGGGTCACCAGTGGCGGCCCAGAGCCCGCACTAACAGGGACTTTGGGGGAATTTTTTTTTTTAAAAAAAAGCCTGGCTGGGCAGGGTGGGTGTGGGGTGTCCCCCCTTCCACCCGCGCAGTCTGGACTGAGGAGGGAAAGTGGGTTTTTTTTTTTTTTACATTGCGGCCATTCATTTGAATGACCACAATGTAAAAAGTCCGGTACTGGGAATTCAGTAAAAGGGCTGGATTACCAGGTTTAATCCGATACTGCCGGTACACCAAATACCGGCAGTATCAGATACCAGAAGATCCGGAATTCCCACCCCTAGTATTTAGTATGCAGGTTTTAATTAAATGGGCAGTTAAAAAGGTAGTGCAGCATTGTTTTGGGTGCAAGAACAAAATCTCAAATTATATGGAGTACCTAGAGTTCTTCCTTCCAAAACTGCCGATGGAAATAACTGGAACCACAGTCTAGTGAAGGCCGCTCTTGCAGCCGGATTCTCCACTTGGAGTAGATAATCTTCAAATCCATATACATTTTTATATTCCAGGTACCCAGGAACTATCTTGCAAACCCTAAATCTGTGCAATCACATTTTGTGTAAATACATCAGTAACTCTACTTTTGAACAAAAAACTTCCTTTACTTTGAGAACTAGACTTAAGTTTCACCATTGACAACCCATATGCAGATATCAGCATATGGGTTCTTCCGTTCTTTGGGCCCATATGGTTTTCCTTTTAAAGCCGCCCTGTTCTTAATAACATAGTTTGGGTAATCGCCCCTTGGCCATCCCCTGAAGATGTGACCAGTATCTGAACATAGCCAATTTAATGTTATATTCCATGGGGATCAGGCCAAGATCTGCCCTCACCATGCTTGAAGGTGTGGTTAACGGGACCCCCCAAACCTTTTTACCAATTTTAAAAAGTGGCACTTCCAATCCTGATGAATATGCATGGCCCCAGATCTCGACCCCATATATCATTTGTGGGACCATTTTTTGATTTATTAGAGTCACAGCTGGATTTACAAGCTTGGCACCAGCTGTCCTCCAAAATCATAAGATTCCATTGGCTGTGTGATCAGCTTTCAATTTTACATCATCAATGTGTCTTGTCCAGTGACCCAAATAATTAATCAGAATCCCCAGATACCTGTAGCATTTAACCTGCTCAATTACCTGAGACCCAATTTGCCATTTGCTAGGTGAAAAGTGATTGGCAAATACCAACACCTTTGTCTTGGAATGGTTAATTTCCAGATTATTAGAGACACAGTAATTATGTAGAGCTACTAATAATGTATGCATGCCCACCTTAGTGAGGGATAACAACACCATGTCATCTGCATAGCATAACATGGAAATGGTCTCTGAGCGATGGAAGGAGGATGGTTCTGCTCATTTGTCAAGTAGCCAACTATATAATTAACAAAACAAATGAATAAAAAAGGGGCCAACACACAGCCCTGTTTTACACCATTTGCAGAAGTAATGGTATCTGATAGGTGGCCTTTGTTATTGATCATCACACGCATATCAGTGTTGGAATACAGCAACTGAATCAAAATTAGAAGCCTGTGATCTATATTGGTCCATCTGAATTTTTCCCATAGTAGATTCCAATCTATGGAATCAAAGGCGGCCTTCAGGTCCGCAAATACTGCATGAAGTTTGGTTCACTTAAATACAATATATTTATCAACTAGGTGTGCCAAGGTGGAACATTGATCCATAGTGGATCTTCCAGCCCTAAAGCCAGCTTGTTCCTCAGTCAAAATCTGATTAGCCTCAGCCCAATCTTCCAACCTATTTAGCAAAGCTCTAGAGTAGACCTTACTAAAATATCAATAAGGCTGATAGGCCTATAATTACTGAGGGAGACCTTGCTTCCCTTTTAATAAATGGGAATTATTAAACTTGAATTCCAGCCTGATGGAAAAACCCCTGAATAATTCAAGTGAGTGAAAAGTCTACACAATATGGGAACCCACCAATTGAGATGCTGCTTAAAAAGTTCCCCAGGGAGCATATCCTCTCCGGGGGCTTTGTTGTTAGAGATAGACTTCAATAATACTCTCATCTCATCGTCAGTGATGGGGGGCCAGTTGGGGAGGTCCACCAATTCGCTCACCAGAGTACAATTGGAGCCCTTGTACCTATTAAAGATACCATCAAAATGTTGGAAGCAGGTGATTTGTCAATACCAGGTTCAAATACGGTGGCATAATCATTGGTGCCGTGGTTAACAAGTCTCCAAAAAGCCTTGGCATCCCTGTTTTCCATGGACTCCTCTAATTTATCCCAAAGGGAATACCGGTAAGTTAGTTTTTTCCTTGACAGCAACTTCTTGTAATATAGTTTGGCTTTAATTAATGCAGTTAGTGCTGTTGGAGCAAACATATCTTTAGCTCTTTTGGCTTTCTCATCCAGATCTATCTTTGCTCGTCTACACTCTCCATCATACCATGGGTAATTATTATAATTATTTTTTTGAGGTTGAGGAAAAAAACCTGAAACTTTAATTAATTTTACAATATTAAGAAATGGAGAAGTTAAGTTATCTGTAAGTGGATCTAATTTCAAAAATTCATCCCTAGTGGAGACCAAAGCATCATTCTGGAGAAGCTCTTTGCAGGCCTTAGCTATTTTGTCATTCCACCGTGGCGGCTTAAGGTCATGGGCTTGGGATTGAGCTGGCTCTGGATTGAGAGCCATCACTTGGCCAGAATCATGTTTGTAATTTACAATCAGCTCTAAAGGCTGGTGGTCACTGAAGCCAAATGGAAGCACCTGGCAGTTTCATGACGCAATCGGCAATGAAACTGGAGCACTTACATAATCAATAACACTAGCTCCAACTGTTGAAATATATGTCCAGTCCCCAAAGGGATCAAGACTAGTTCTACCATTCAGCACCTCGTAGTTTTGTTTATATAAGAACTGCAACAACTGTAGCCCAGCGGCATTCAATTTTGCATCCCTTGAGTGCTTTAAGGGAAAGAGGAAATCATCTTCTTCATCAATCGCCATTAACTGGGTAATTGCAGCATTAGAGTTCCCAATCCTTGCATTAAAATCCCCTAGTATAAAAACTTGGGGATTATGGTATTCCTCTTTCAACAGGTAGAGGAATTCCTCTAGCTGCAGCCAGAAGCCAACCCGCTCATATATGCCCTCACTAGGGGGTAGATAGATATTAATTATAATTAGAGGGCTAACTGAACCTCCCAAAATAGCCAAAGCGAGAGTGTTCTTAGGTGCTTTGGCTAGGGGAAAAGCTTTTAGCTGTGCTTTATGGGAGAGAAAAATATCCAGGCCACCCACAGGTCTGCCAAATTTTGCCCGCTTAATCACAGGGCTTGTCCACACATTAAACAGGGAGATTGAGATCAACTGTACCATTTGTGCAGGTTTCCTGGACACACACTATTGAGTAATTAGACACCAGGTTTCTAAGGTCAGAATTGGCACTAGCAGTCCACCATGCCATGTTCCAAGAGAGCACTTTGAATGGGGCCATGTCCCTGATCCCACGAGATGAAGTGCCCAACAGGTCATAATGGGGGATCCATTCCCTGTTGTTTCCCCCCAGCTCCCTGTTCATATATGGGCAGGCTGTGGTTCAGATACCTCAATAGAAGTGAAAGAGAGAAAACAGTATGCTGGACAGGCTATGTTTCATATAATCATCTGATAGGGAAACCAAGAGGAAGGCAGGGTCTGAAACAGAATCTCTTACCATGGTGGGGGCAAAGTGTGGTAAGGCATGCCATCACATCAGTTTGGGCAAATGACTCATGGTCAGAAAACCCCACCTAGAAGGGGGGTGAGTGCACCAAACATGGTTGCTGAGCAACAACACAGCAGACTGGCTGTGCTGGGAGATTTAAATGGACCAGGTCAAAAGGGGACAGTCCTGGGGCTACACCATGGAGGAAAACAATCAGGAGCCACTGCAGCCCCAGCAGCCAGCCTCGACCCATAGGCAGAAACCACCTGGTTGGGTAAGGCAGAAGTCCCAGGGAGTGGGGGAGGGGGATGGGGATAGCAGAGGAACAAGCAGAGACTTACAAGCACCTTCTGTTCCCACAGTCAAACAGAACCACAGTTAGTCAGAACACCCCACAGGGCCCCTCCTGGGAACCAGTCACCTGTAATCGGACTTGAGAGGACACCTGGGTCCACCAGGAGACCATGGCCTTCATCCACCTCTGGAGGGATGAGAACACCCTAAGGGAGCTGGTTATGTCCCCACCAGAAGTCTAGGGTGTTCCAGACTTTTGGCCCCGGAACATCTCCTGGGCCCCGTGCTGGTTTTCCCATTTGTATTCTCCATGGTTCCTGTTGTATGGTTGATGCCTGAGCTTGATGCTCTTTCCACTTGTTTCTTTTGTGTACTTGGTTGATGCTGCTTTTGTGTGTCCTGCCTTTTGATAACCTGCCCTTTTCATTAGCTGTTTTGATCCTTGAGTGTGCAGCTGACGACCTGCCTTGCTGGCCAGGACTGCTAGAGCTGCAGGTATTCTTCTGTGGCTGGGCACTCTCCCATTGCTCCCTCCTCCCCTGCCCACCCTGTGACCGGCTGTGGGTGGGGTCACACGGAAGCTTTAGATTCATTTTCCCTCAGTCAGCCATGTTGCACGCAGGCACAGCGGTGTGGTTTTGGGAGCAGTTTTCCATGGAATGGGGCCATCATCACATTTCTTCAATCGCCCTGGACTGTGGGGGCGCATTCTCTGCCCCCTGCCATGGTTTGGACCACATCACATTTGTTATGACTATTGGCCAACCCCTCAGTGTGGTAGTGGCATTTTGCCCAGACCAGGGCTAAGTGTGGTGGCCCCTCCCCATCGTCACATCTGAAAGCACCCATTAACCATTTCCATGAAGAGTGGATTGGCAAAAAGTTAATGTTAAGAAAATGGAAACCCCCAAACACTCCATCATATTTTGAGAAGAAAAAGGAGGTGATGCATTTTGCACTTATGGAAAAGCTCAAATGGGGAAATAGAAATAACTGGGCTAAATGCAATGAAATAAGGTGCAACCTGAATCTTCTGTTAAATTTATTTTATTTTAGTGTAATTTATAAGTGCCTTTGATATTCATTTGTATACATTTTGTATGATAATAAAATAGATGACTGTTGGTTGGTTGCATATGATGCCATGTTTCTAGATATTAGGGGTGGGACAGAGGCCTAATTTTGGTTTGGGTTTTCTTTAGTTTCGTATCCATGATTTTCAGGAGTGGCTCTGTTTTCTCGTCTCTTCCTCACTGAAGTCTATAGAAAATTCCTCCATTGAAGTCAATGAGAAGAAGTGAGTCTTGACTTCATTGGGAAAGAGAACCAACAACCAGAAGGGAACAGGTGTCGAGGACCATAAAAAAACCCTGAGTGGGCCACCCCTAATCCCCCCACCCCCATTTCCCAGGTAGCACTCCCAGCTTCAGAGGGTGGGGGTGGAGATCCACGTCCCTAACACCCCCAACCCAGACCTGGCTTTACCCCCAACCCCCACCCTCCAAAGATGGGAGTGGGCTCCGGGGAATGGGAGTGAGGCAGGTTTCCCCAGCCTCTTCCCATTGACTTCAATGGGAACATAAGATCAGAAAATTGGGAACCAAGACATCCTGATTCAGATTCTTTGGTTTTGAACTGAGAGCCCTTTCTGGTTTGTCTTGGTTAAAACTGAAACTGTAAATCTCATCCCTAATAGATATTTTATTTATTTATTTTATTTATAAAACTATTTTCTACCCTGCCCCTCCTGCTTCAAGCAGTCCAGGGCAGCTTACAACATTAAAAACACATAAAATGCATAAAACCAAAACAATAAATTAAAAGAGAAGTAAAAAAAACCTGAGAATAAAACCCCACCACCCTCCCAACCCCCACCCCACTCTACACCCCATCTCCCTTGCCAAAAATCAGGTGGAACAGCCAGGTTTTACACATACAACAGAAGGAAGGGAGATCCGGGGCCACCCAAGCTTCTGCAAGGAGGGAGTTCCACGGCCTAGGCACAGCCACCGAGAACGCCCTCTCTATAGTGGCCCCCGGGTCACATGTGGGACCTCAAGAAGGGCGCTCCCAGAGGACTGCAAAGGTTTCTCCAGAGCATGGAGAGTGAGGTGATCCTGCAGGTAAAACCGTATATGGCTTTATAGATCAAAACCAACACCTTGAATCAGACCCAGAAAACTATAGGCAGTCAGTGCAGAGCCCAGAGCACTGGTGTAATGTGCTCACGGTGACCCATCCCCATACGGAGACAGGCCACTGCATTCTGCACTAGCTGCAGTCTCTGGACCATCACCATGGGTAGTCTCACATAGAGTGTGTTGTAATAGTCCAATCTTGAGGTAATGAAAGCATGGATGATTGTGGTCAGGTCAATACCTGAAACATACGGCTGTCAGTGGGGAAGGGGAAAAGGGTCTTGGACACACACACATACCTCCAACGCACACACCGTTCACCCTCCGGCTCGAATGACCCTGATCTAATTCATGATGAAGGTTGTTGACCAAAGCCACAATTGTAGTCTCAGTGCCGTAACCCAGACTGATAGGGATCCAGATAACCTGTTCGGTCCAGATGCCCCTGAAGCTGCTGAGCCACAACCTGCTCAATGACTTTCCCTAAAAAGGGAAGGTTAGAGACCAGCCGATAACTGGCAAGGGAATCAATGTCAAGTGAAGGTTTTTTAAGCAGAGGCTGCACCACTGCCTCTTTGAGGCAGTCCATCACTTTAACTTCCCAAAGGGAGGCATTGATCACCCCCGCAAGCAAGAGCCCCACCGTTTCCTGGCTGGGCTTAACCATCCAGGACAGGCATGGGTCAAGTTCACAAAAGGTGGCCCTAACATCCCCCAGAACATCCCCCACCTTGGTGGACAACACTGACTGGAATTGATCCCATGAAACTGGACATTCGGGACTACCACAACCTCTGGTTCACCCATTGCAATAAGTGCAGCATCAAAGTTGTGGTGAATTAGAGCAATTTTATCTGCAAATTAATCAACAAATATGTCACAGCAGGCACTGGATGACTCTGGTTCCAGGTAGAGGGAGGACTGACCAACCCCCTCACCACCCTGAAAAGCTCTGTTGTATGAGATTTTACAGAGGCTATATGGGCAGTAAAACCCTCCTTTTTTGCTGTCCTTACAACTACAGCATAGACAGTGGACACATAAAATGGCTCTATGTTGCAATCTGTCAGCTTCAGCATGCAAACAGTGCCTCCGCTGCTCCAACTGCCACCCTACCTGCTTCAGCAACCTCAGGCTCTCCGTAAAACACAGAGGCCTGAGGAGCCGTCGCCAAGAGAGCGGACGCCTCAGAGCTGTCTGGTCAAGGCCTCTCTTAGTAAGGTGTTTCATAAAGCCACGAGATCGTCGAGTGGATGGTAGTTGAGATTAGAGGGTAACTCCCCAAGAATTTTCTAGAACCTCTCGGGTTCCATTAATCTCCGGGGGCGAACAATCTAAATTGGTTCTACACCCCCAGGGGCAGACATGCACCAGGAGATGTGCTCACAGGAGGTAATGATCCATCCATGACAAGGGCTCTGCTGACACCTCCCCTCCCCGCCTCAAGACTGGTGAAAAACATCAGGTCCAAGGTATGTCACCCATCATGCGTTGGGCCAGTAAAAATTTGGGACAGGGCCATGGTTGCCATAGAGGGCCATGAACTCACATGCCCCACCACCAAGACTTGCATCAGCATTTATGTCTTCGAGGAGCGCAACACCACATCCAACACTAGCTCCATCAGAGCGTGTAGTGATGCTGCGGTACAGGTAGGTGCACGGTATACTACCTGTACCCCAAGTCTGTCCCCCACCAAATCAAACACAAGATGGAGATCCTCTACCCCCAATATGGACTGCACTGGATACCTCATGACAGACCACGAATCCTTAAAAATAATGGCTACACCACCCGCACCCTCCTGTCCCTCCGACCAATATTGATGCTGCATGGAGTACCTGGCCAGAACAAGGTCAGCCAAAATAGCTCCCGACTCATTCTCCAGCCAGGTCTCCGTAATGCACAGAAGGTCGGAGTCATGGTCCAGGATTAACTCCCCCTCCTCCCAGTCACTCTGCCCATGCAGTGAGGGAGATCCCTATTGTAGAGTTAGCTCTCTGCTGAATAACACACAGCAGAAGTTTCTTCAAAACAGAACTTTACTAAGAACTCAGAAGACCTGCTTCCATACTGTACAGACTGCATGGGACAAGATGGAGAGACAGAGAGAGGAGAAGAGAGGAGACAAGGAGAATAAAAAACCTGTTTCATCCCCTGACCCTCCCCCTACTGGACAAGCCCCATATTAAGCTTGTAGGGCTTGCAATGGGCTTTTACTTGTGATTGTTGCCCAATCCAACAATTCCCCCCCCCCCCGAACTCCCCCATCCCACCTGCTCTCACCAGGCAGGATTTAACACCTCCCCCCAAGTACCCTCCCCTCTCACTGTGGGACCCCTCGCCCCACACACACACACTCCCTCTCCGACCCCCCTCTCACAGGGGCAGGAGAAATTCCCAACCTTCCAACAAACATAACTTTACTGACACCCCCTACCATATATGTGTTATATAGTATTTCCAAGTAAGTTTTGTTATGCTTTGTGTTTTATCAATGTATTGTGAATGGCTATTAGCCAAATAAGTTGGGGACGTAAGCTCTGACCGTTGGGAGATGGGAGTGAACAGCAGGGAATGGATCACTCCATTACGATCCCATCATTACTTCTCAGAAGTGACCAAGAATGACCACTGTCAGAGACAGGGATGCATTTGTTTGATTTTAGTACATTTCCTACTTTATCTTCATTATGCCTCACTACTTAATTAGTAGTGGAGAGATATGAATACCAAAGCCCTCATTCTTTTTTTTTTACAACATTGTGTTTATATTTTTTCATTTTTAAATCCTAGGGTACACAGAGAAAACCCAGTTATGAAACAAAATGCATCTAGTACAAAATTAAGGTAATACATTCCATGTTTTACATTCTGGAATTGTAGTGTGTTTAGCCAATAAACCTCAAATACCTCATATAGCCAAGAGACGAACTAAGGGGCTGCACCTAACATTACTTTTATGTGATGAAACAAATTATTTTCATACAATCAGCTGTTGTCGCACACATTAAAACATCATTGCCAAATAGAATTATATTGGGGATGAAGATGGGGTGGGGGTGGGGTAGGGGATTTGGGTCTGGTTTTGGTGAGGAAGAGGGAGGTGAAGGGTTTTTTTTTGTTTCTGACACTTGTCTATATCAGCCTGAATAGCTCTAAGATGATATAACCCAGACAGGAGGCAGAGGAATGTATTCGTGTTCACAGGCTTTAAAGCTTTTTTTCTTCATTCTTTGTATGTCTGAGCACGTGGATCTGAAAATATCTAGGTTGTTGGGCATTGCAAGACACTATGCAAATAAGACACCTACTGACAAAGGACTACAGTAATCCACTTTTTTGTTAATCAATGTGTGATTACCATTCCATCCTTTTGAACTACATCCAGCTTGCTATTCTCTCTCAGCTTCAAGCAGGTGTTTTGTTGTTCCTAGGCCATGAACACAGCCCTGTGCCTGAGTCTTTCAAGTGTGCTAGCTGTGCCAATGAATTTTGCCTGTAAACTCTCCTCAGGCAATGAACTGACTAGTGCAACATGCTCACAGCAATGCTAATCTAGCTCAGGGACATGCACTCCACATGAAAGGCTATTTTCCCCCCCATAATTTTTAATTGATATATTTTGCCCACTGCAGGTTTCTTCTTTCTTTCTTTCTTTCTTTCTTTCTTTCTTTCTTTCTTTCTTTCTTTCTTTCGAGATAGATTGGAGCCAAATGAAACTATACTGGCTGGAAGATACACAGTAAAAAGAAGGGTAAAGTTAAATAAAATATTAGAAGGGAAATGCAGAGCAAAAAAAACATGTTTCATTTAAAAGGTTAGATAAGATGGTAAAGTAATCAGTAAATTTGTGAGATATCGTGTTGAAATCCTGGTTCTCTGTTTGTCCCAGATGAACCAAGACCGGGACTGTTTCTCCAAGTTAGTGACAAGAAAATAAAAATTTAAAAAATCCTTGTGCATGTGCAAAATGTTTGCCTTTAACCAAAATGGTGGCAATAGTGTCGCCACCGTTTTGGTTAAGGGTGGTGACCATTTTGCGCATACACAGCAAATTATTTATTTATTTATTTATTTACTTATTTTTCTTGTGAAGAACTTGTACCAGGACTGAGATCTCAATGAGATTTTGGTCTCAGTACCCAAAATCACGAGTTTTACTCATGCGAGGGGGAAAAAGAATGGGTTACTCGTTCAGCCCTTGTCCTAATGCTATAATGCAGGGATGGGCAAAGTTTCCTTATCCCAAAAGCCTCATCCTATTCTTACAATGGGGCCAAATAGCTACGTGTGGCTCTACAGCCACAGTTTGCCCACTTTCACTATAAGAGAACCTGACACTCACTAGGCAGACAAAACCCACAATCAGCAAATCCAATTCAGATTTAGGCTAACAGTTCCACACACAATGATCTTGACAGGCATTTAAAAATTAATACAGGCATATAATTTATAAGCAGGAAAGTGTGATTGCAACCAGTTTGCTAGGAAAGTCAGTCCCAGGTCTCAATAAAAAAGAACCACCATTCTTTGTTGTTTTTAAATTTGCATGTTAAACTTTCTAGTCCTTCTTGATAATAGAGTCTTGAAAATGTAAAGTACATACCCTCCAACATTTAATGGAGAGAAATAGGTACACTTCATAGGGATGTGCGAACGTGGTTCAGATGTTTGGAGCTTGGGCCGAACTCAGCCTTTTTGGATAACCGAAGAGAACATCTGAACTGAATGTTCGAATGGCCGAACAATTCAGAAAAGTTTGGATGAGTTTGGATGAGTTCGGGGGTGGGAAAAATGTGACTTTGGGTGGGAAAAACATGTCTGGAAGGGGGAGGCAGCTGAGGAGCAGACTTCCTGGCACCAGGGGTGGAGATCAGGAGTGGTTTCAGGTTCAAATGATACCGATACCGAAAAAAAATGATTTCGGTATCAGTATCAGAATCGATAGTGCTATTTTCGGATGTTCAGCCAACTTCGGCCAAAGCGAACTCCGCCGAACTGAACAACCAAACCTGAACTCGGGTTTCGACCCGAATGACTGAACATCCAAACGTCCGAACAGCGTTCTGTTCGCACATTCCTAACACTTCATTCCACCCCATCATTTGCATAAATGTGTAATGATGATGATGATGATGATGTTTGATGATGATAAACATTTGTAATAGCCCACTGACTAACTTTGGCTCTGAGCTGGAAAAAATGATATTTGTGGGACAGGCTCTGTGTACACATATAGTTGTGTGTTCATGACTGATGGTTCAAGTTAAAACTCAACCTATTAAAAAGTCAATAATGTCAGATGGGTGCATTCACTTTGCTTCTAAGTTTTAGTTTTAAAGACACTTGGAAGATCCTAGGTACAAGCAGCCATAGACTCTTTCAGCAGCTAAAGAATACTTTTATACAAACACAAGTGCACACATCCTACCCCTTCGTTTTCAGCTTCCTCCTGCCTGGGTGTTATCTTTCTTTGGTCTTTGATAGTCTGGCTTATCCTAAGCTTGTTAAAGTGAGAAATGGAGGTCCCCCCCCAAGCAATGAATGAGTCAGGCCTCCAAACTCAATTTCTATTTCCTTTCCAGTCAGCTAGGTCTTTCTCCAACTGGATTAATGGAGTGTTAATTGATGAAAGGGCTGTTCACCCAAGCAGTCCTTAACCCAAGGGTAGGGGCTGCCTGCACACATCCCTCCACACTCCATGGTGTCCCAATGAACTGTTCACATGGGAGAGGACTCCCAGGCCAATGTGCTCCTGAGGGAAGTGTCACCAGCCAGCCTTTCAAAGTAACAGCCAATCCGGGCCACTGGGAAGTTCTGGAGGGGGGAAATCAGCACACAGACTTTCAAAGTGACAGAGAGCCAATCCGGACCACTGGGAAGTTCTGGAGGGGGGAAAGCAGCACACAGACTTTCAAAGTGACAGTGAGCCATCCCCCCAGGCCGGCTCACTGTCACATTGAAAGCCCAGCTGGTGCTTCAATCAGGAGTGCCCCCCATCAGCTGTTTGGTGGACTGGGTTCTCACACCCAGGAGTGCCCCCTTCAGCTATTAGGCGGCTGTCTGCATGCACCAAACAGCTGATGGGGAGATCCAGGAGCGCCTCCCTCATCAGCTGTGCACCAAACAGCTGATCGGGGGGCCTGAAGGAGCACACTCACCCAGTTCAGCTGAACAGCTGAGGTGGGGAGACTCATCAGTCAGCTGTTCAGTGGGGCTGGGGTGAGTTCCCTCCTCCAGCCACTGGCCAGCTGTTTAGAAGGGCCAGGGTGAGCATGGGGCCCAATTCACTGACTCCACCTTGCAGTGGGGCTGGGGAGAACAACCAGTCATGTGGACCTGGATTAGTCCGAGTCAATAGGGTTTAGCTTGGGATGCATCTCTGAATTTTTCCAGAGGATGCATCCCATAGCAGCCAGCCACCTGTCCAAGGCCAATGTGGGCCAACACCTGCGGGGACCAACACCTGCGGGAACAGAATAAATGTGTAGGTGAGTCCCAGGGCAAAGCAGGTCAAGACATGATACTGTCATGTCTGTTTTAACCCAATTACTTTCATTGGGGCCTATCCCATGCCGTGTGGATCTCACGTGCATCCCCACGCGGCACAATGTGCCAGCATTGGAGGTGTGTGCGGTTTCCTCACAGGTGTGTGCATGCGCAGGTGCGTGCAGGATCTGCAGGGCATAGTGTAGCAGAGTGTCTTATTGCAAGCCCCGATATAGCTGCTTTTGCAGCGTGTAACTCTCCTCACACAACTGCAGCCGTTACAAAGGAGCTGGCACTTTCAGGGTCTGAGCTCAATCTAAGCAGCGTGGGCAGCATGGTGGATTTGAAAGCCGCTGGAGAAGCACTTCTGAGACAGAGAGAAGGGTTGAAGCATTGGGTATGCTGACTGGACACTGTTAAGTGGCACCTACTCGGAAGTGTGGGAGCATTTAGGGAGCAGGTTGCTAGCTGTCTGAGACCCACAGCTGGGACCCAGTCCTAAGGCCAGCTGGGAACTGCCCAGAGAGTCTGAATGCCAGATAGAGGAGCAACAGAGCTGGGGAGGTGCTGGCTGAGTGCAGGGCTGGTGAGCCCGCATAGGAGATCACCCCAGGCTGTGGAGCTGGACAGAGTTAGAAAAGCTACAAGAGGCTTGGGCATTCTGCAAACCATGAGTGTCTGCTGGGAAGGCTGAACCTTTGTTCAAATCAGAGCCTGCTGAGAAGACTCTAAGACTTTGGCAAGGAGCCGGTGGAAAAGCTCTTAGCAAGGAGGGCTACACTGTCAGTAAACCTCCTTGGGGGGACATAAAGGCAATAAAGCCTTATTGCTTCAGGGGCCAGGCTTGTCCATGCCTGGACCTTGGGAAATGCAAGGATTTGAGGGCTGAAGACCCAAGTAGCGTTAAACAGGATGGCTACAGGTGGTGACCAAGATGGAAGAGGCTTGCCCAGCCTCTTCTCCCCAGGCTTCTTCCGGGAGGATAGCCCACATGTAGAATATATCTTCACGGTACCAAGGACTAGTCTGGCTAGGTTCAGACCCAAAGCAGGCTCCTTCGAACTGTACATAATTACACATGGGATCAGACCCACCATCTTGTGAACTGGATACAAATTTGGCTGAAACTTGAACTTGATTTGTTCTTGATTCTCGCTGAGAATCTCGGTTCTCAACTTGTTTTTAGCAAAAATCAATAATCAGGAAAGCCCCCGGTTCTCGACCACGTACTGTATACCACATTCATCCCAGTAAATGTTCTAAAATGGCACCATCTTGAGAGAGGGATGCACATGCACTGAACAGCTGTGGTGGCCATTTTGTCCATGTGCATTACCGGGATGAACAATGTACACAGTAAGTGGTACATGGTAAATTGTTACACGGTACATGGTAAATCACAGAAAATGATAAATCATGGTAGATTATAAATGGTACTTCCATATATTCAACGTTCAAAAATTTATTTCTAGTAATAAAAGCTTCCTCTAGGAACCCCGCTATTGACCGCGTAAGCTGCGGATCAGTGTCTTCCAACATAATTCTCAATAAAGTAGGTCCAGTTTCCCTCAAATATTTAGATAGATATGAAACTAGATACTGGTATCTTATCTTATTATACAGATGACATTCAAATAGAATATGCTCGACCGATTCAGCGGTTAATTAATCAAATGGGCATAAACGGCGAGTGTAATCAATTTTAAGTATACATCCCTCTAGTATTCTGGTAGGTAATGAGTTTAACTGGGCACAGAGGAATAAATACCTGAGTCTAAAAGACATTATCTGAGCCAAAAACGAGGCCATGCACCCTTGCTAGTAGAGCTTCTTGAGATCGGTCGAGTACGATGCCAGCCTGCAACACCCGACCAAGTAGGGGTGCCAGTCACCAAGACTTGGCTGGGCCTCTGCCGCTGCTCCACTGATGCCTAGCAGCCTGCAATGCCCACCCTCTGCTTCTGCTGCTGCTGCTGGGTCTCAGATGGCCAGCCAAGCCCCCACGGAGACCCCCGAGGGCCAAGCACCAAGCCTGCCTGCCCAGGAAACCCGGGATTCCAAATCCCAAGACTTCCCGGTCTCTGCTGCTGCTGCTGCTGCTGCTGCTGCTGCTATGTCTCCGATGGCCTGCCATGCCGCTACAGGCACCCCTGGAGCACCACAAGTCTCCAGGCAGCGAAATTTTCTGAAACTTCAGGGGGGTCCGAACTCCGCAGGACCGAACCCTTTAACCCGAACTAAGTTTTTAGTTCAAATATCCGAATGTCTGAACATCCGAACTCCAGTCTAGTCGCACATCCCTATCTAGGGGATGTTTCCTCTGACCTTGATGGCTGCCCACTCAATGGTCTCATATCCCTGTGAAGAGCTGTGTTGAGGGAGGCCATCGACTGCATGGCATCTGCTCCCAAATAGCCAACAATGCAGCTCCCCGTGGTATACGGGGAAACTGTGGTGGATGATGTGGAAAGGGCTGTGATTAGAGTGACGGTGCCGTTACTCGTATGCTGAAGTTGACCAATTGCACCATAGAGTTTGGTTATGTACCTATGCTGTTGCGGTGCGGACAGCAAAGATGACTTTGTTTGCTGCCCTCATTGTATCCGCTAAGTCACACCTGACTGAGCTGTTCTGGGTGGTGAGGGGGCAGGTCACTCCTGGACTTACAATCATCAAGTGCTCACTGTGATTTGTTTGTGGACTTCTTCGCAGATAAAATTGCTCAAATTCACCACAGTTTTGATGCAACTTTATCAGCAGAAAATGGGTCAGATGCAGTAGAAACCCTGTCTTGCCCTGCTTTGTGGGGTGAGTTTCGGGCTGTACTGCCCTTGGATGTGGGGGATGCTCTTGGGAATGTTCAACTAGACCCATACCTGTCCTGACTAATTAAAGCTTGCTGGGAGATATTGGGGTCGCTGCTGGTGGGGAGAGTCAACACCTCCCTTAGGGAGGGCAGGGTGCCGGACTATTTCAAGGAGGCCATGGTGCGGCCCCTGCTCAAGAAGCCATCTTTGGATGTTGACACCCTGGCCAGGTATCGGCCAGTTATTGAATGGGTGGTGGCTCAGCAGCTTTGGGAGCATTTGGACTGGGTCAGTTTTCTTGATCCCTCACAGTCGGGTTTTCATCTGGGTTATGGCATGGAGACTGCACTTGTGGCCTTGGTTGATGACCTCTCCCATGAGTTGGACTGGGGCCGCTCAACCCTGTTGATCCTGTTAGATCTCTCGGCTGCATTTGATACCATTAATCATGAGTTGTTGGTGACTCGGCTGTGGGATCAGGCAGGGATTAGTGGGACTGTTCTTGAATGGTTCCAATCTCTCCTGACTGGGAGAACTGAGCATGTAGTGCTGGGGGAGTTTTCATCTTCCCCCCGGGGCCTCACATGTGGAGTTCTGCAGGGTTCCATCTTATCCCCTCGAGTCTCTTGCTTAATGTGTACATGCAGCCTTTTGGGGAGGTTGTCAGGGAGTATGGGGTGAGATGTCATCAATATGATGACACCCAGCTATATATCTCATTTTTTTCTGACTCAGGCCCAGCAGTCTCGGTGCTTACCCGGTGTTTATCAGCTGTGAGGAACTGGATGAGGGCGAGTCACCTCAAATTAAATCCTGACAAAACAAAGGTGATGATTGTGGGGAGGGCCGAGGGAGTGATGAGACCCATCATTCATGGGGTGCGTCCTCCCTTGGTTTCTCAGGCCCAGAGTCTGGGGGTGCTCCTGGACCTGAAGCTCCACCTGGATACCAAGGTGATGGCTATGGCAAAGGGGGAAATTCACCAATTACATCTGGTGTGTCGGCTTAGGCTATATGTCTCGGACTCGGATCTGGCCACAGTCATCCATGCTTTTATTACCTTGAGACTGGATTACTGCAATGCGCTCTACGTGGAGCTACCCTTGGTGCTGGTTTGGAAGCTGCAGCTAGTGCAGAATGCGGTGGCCCGTCTCTTGACTGGAACAGGTCGATGCGAGCACATTACAAAAGTGCTCTGCACTGACTGCCGATAGTTTTCCAGAACCAATTCAAAGTGTTGGTGCTGACCTTTACAGTCCTAAATGGCTTGGGCTCCACCTACCTGCAGGATCGCCTCACCCTCTGGGTCCTAGTTCAGCCCCTGTAGTCAGCCAGGGGCACCCTGCTCGGTTTCCCGGGTGTCGACTATGAGGTGGGTATTCTCTGTGGCTGCACCACGGCTGTGGAACTCCCTCCCATTGGAGGTCTGCTTGACTACTGACTTCTCCTCTTTCCTGTCCACCAGGCCTTTTCTGAGGGAAATGGGGTGGGTGGGTAAGGTTAGGGTGGGGGGGATGGGTTTTATAATGTTTTAATTGTAGTTTTATAATTGTTTGTTTTAATATGTTTTAAAATGCTGTGAGCTTCCCCGAGATGCCTGGGGCAGGAGGGGGTGGCATATAAATTTTAGAATAAAAATATAAATAAATAAATATAACCAATTTAATTGTGCCCCCATAATCAATTCATGCTGCCCCCACCCCATAACCAGTTCATTTGTGCCCCCGCCCCATAAAATCAAATCATGCTGCCCCCCCAGCCATAACCATTTAATATGCACCCCCGGGCAGCATGAATTGATTGGGTGGGGGGCGCAAATTAACCGGTTATGGGGTGGGGTTTAAAGACAGTATTGCTGTTAGCAATAACTTCATTAAGAAGCGTTAGCAGTCATAATAATCTCAGAACCATATTTTTACATTTTCCAAGATAGACAGTTGTGAAAATGTGGCCCTTTTTACACAGACCTCTCCCACCCATGAACACACAGATTTCATGGGTGGGGAGTCCTGTGTGAACGACGCAGCATGCGCACCCATGGTGACTGTGAATGCATGTGCTTGCACACCTAACACGCATCCCCACTCACCCCCTACTCGTCCCCATACATGGAGCAACTGGGGGAAATGGCCATTTCTCTGTGGGTGCGGATGAGTGGGGGGATGCGTGTGTGGCCATGTGCATGCCCCCACGCATTCACTGATGTGCCCACGGACCCACCACCCTGCAGAGCCATGTAAAAACAGCCTGTGAAGAGCCACTCGAAGAACAGAAGGTTGCTGCCTTGTAAACAAGGTTCTTCGAGATGGATTCTAACATTCTCACAACGTCCATCCTTCCAGCACCACATGGAATTTTGTTCTTATATTCCTAGAAATGGTTGGAAGGAACTGTCATTCTGAGGGGGAAAGTGTTTTTTATACTAGAGGAGCTCGAGACTATCACATGGTCTATTATTTGAATATGGTGCACAACCCAATTGTGAGACTAGTAGGAGCCATCGCAAAGAACCTTCTTTACAAGGCAGCAACCTTCTGATCACTCACATGGTGAGGAGTTGTTTGTAAGCAAATAGCTTTATCTGGCTTTCGTCCAGGTTATGGCATGGAGACTGCACTTTTGGCCTTGGCTGATGACCTCTCCTGAGAGTTGGACTAGGGTTGTTCGACCCTGTGGATTCTAGTAGATCTCTCAGTTGCATTTGATACCATTGATCATGAGTTGTTGGTGAATCGGTTGTGGGACTGGACAGGGGTGAGCAGCACTGTTCTTGAATGGTGCCGCTTCTTCCTGGCTAGGAGAACTCAGAGTGTGGTGCTAGGTGATTATTCATCTTCTCCCCGGGCCCTCATATGTGGAGTTCCGCAAGTTCCTATCTTATCCCCTCTCCTGTTCAATGTATATATGCAGCCCTTGGGGGAAGTCATCAGAGATTTTGGTGTAAGGTGTCCTCAATATACTGATGATACCCAATTTTATCTCTCTATTCCATCAGACCCAGGTCCAGCATTCTCGGTGCTTACCTGGTGTTTGTCAGCTGTGAGCAACTGGATGAGGGTGAATATCTTGAAGTTAAATCCCGACAAGATGGAGGTGATGGTTGTAGGGAAAGCAGGGGGAGTGATGGCCCCCATCATTGATGGGATCCATCCTCCACTGGTATCTCATATTCATAGTCTGGGGGTGTTCCTGGATCCACAGCTATGCCTGGATGTCCAGGTGGTGGCTGTGGTGAGGGGCACTTTTTTCCAATTATATCTGGTATGTCAACTAAGGCCGTATGTCTCAGACCTTCCCATGATCATCCATTCTTTTATTACCTCAAGAATAGACTACTGTAACATTCTCTATGCAGGGCTACCCCTGGTGACCGGCCAGAGACTGCAGCTGGAGCAGAATGCGGTGGCTCATCTCCTTAAGGGGATATGTTTTCCCATGCACATTACTCCAGTACTCTGCTCTCTGCAGTGGCTGCCAATAGTCTTCCAGGCACAATTCAAGGTGTTGGTTTTGACCTTAAAAACCCTAAATGACCTGGCCCCCACTTATCTGCAGGACCGCCTCACCCTCCGGATTCTGGATCAGCCTCTGCAGTCATCTGGGGGCACCCTCCTTGAGGTGCCCCAGGTTTCTCGGGTCTCAACCATGAGGAGGGCATTCTCGGTGACTGCTCCACGGCTGTGGAACTCCCTTCCATTGAAGGTCCACCTGGCCATAGACCTCCACTCTTTCCATAGACAGTGTTCAGACCTGGGTTTTTCATTGGGACTTTGCTGAGAGAGACAGGATGGGTGGATTGGGTTAGGGTGGGGGGTTTATTTTGGGGTTATTTTTATGTGGGGTGATGTTGAATTTTAAAATTTTATGCATTTTAAAATGCTGTTAGCTGCCCCGAGATGCTTGTGCAGGAGGGGGAGGCATATAAATGCAATAAATAAATAAATATCTCCTAATCCAATTGGTGTTCCACTTCTGCTACTGCTGCTGCTGCTACAGCACTACTAGCAGGCAGAGGTAGGTGAGGGATGGGGGACTCACCTTCAGCCCCCACCCCACCCCTGGACTCCCCTTCATTGGGGGTCTTTAGACATAATGTTAACAGGTATCTGAATGTGTGTTTTGACCTTGATATGAACACCAGTTTGGCCCTTTGTTCACCATGTGACACTGCTTAGGCACACAACCCATATTGGGGCAAATCAGTGTTTTGCTCACCACCAGATCTCAGCACTCCAGCACTGCCATGTTGTACCACATGTTGCACCTGCTAACACACCACCCAATATCATTAGACACAACGTTGGCTACGTGTTCAGTTGGAACACGCAAATTGTCCTTGTGATGAAATTGTGTTCACATCATGTGTTCGATGGGTGACCAAACTGGTGTTGGGATTGTTCTGGCCAAATACGTGCTTAGGGGGTTTGACACCCGATCTTTGTTGTTTCTAAAGACACGCACTGTTCATAATCAAAGAACACATGTGTTGCTGGAGGAAAGCTAGAATGGTTGCCAATGGGATGTTTTTGCTCTACTGACTCCCATTGAACATTATAGGCACTGTACAATGAGAGTTTCCTACCGCCTTAACTATAGGGCCACAACTGTGGCCCTATAATACAATTTTGCTCAATAAACACAGCATAATATGGATAGCAGAAGGTTAGTTCCAGCTTCCAAATGCTGGCAGATATTAATCCAAGTGTGACCCTCTGTGGGTGGACAGGGCAAGCAAGTGATGAACCACTTCCTGAAGTCACAATATCCCAGAAGAAAGACACAGTTGGTGCAGCTTCTTCTTCCCATGGTTCACTATGGGTATTTTCAGATGTGACGGGGCAGCATTTGCCCTGCCACGGTATCACCCAAATGATTCTGTGCCAGAATCCCGCCATCACAGCCAGCAGATGTGTTGGCCAATTCCGGCTGGGAATCTGGGGTGCAACATGCAGCCGCACAGCCCCAACACCCCACGCTCCCTTGGCCGCCCACCCTCCGGGAGACTTGAGGGCACCACGGACAATGCGGCCACAGCACCCGCCCACCCCCCAGGGCATTGACCATGGCCTGGAATCAGTGGCACTGATTCTGGGCCGTGGTCAGGGAACAGACATGATGCCCCTGTTGATCATGGGTGGGAACCGCTTTGACCATGCAAACAGCTGTTTGCATGGTCAAAGTGATTCCCAGCCGTGATTCAAGGGGCTTAACATCTGGCGGGAATCATGGGGTGTTTTCAGACGTTACGAGATCACAGTGAACCACGGTGAATACCCACCTGTGGTCACTGTGTCTCGAACATCTGTTTGGTGGCTGCCAGATGTTCGCCAAGGTCAATACCCACATGGGGTCAATTTGAACCATGCTTCCCGGGCTAGCCGGGGGAATGTCCTGGAAAGTGTGGTCAAAGAGATCCCCAGCGGGGACAAAAAAAAAATAACGTCTGGCTGGGCACCACGGCCTGGGATCACCGGCGGGATCCCGGGCCATGGTGAATTTGGCGGCACACTGCAGCTGCATTGGCCTCGCCGCCCACCCATCTCCCAAGAGGGCGGGCGGCGGGGAGCGTGGAGGAGGCGGGGCCGTTCAGCCGCATGTTGCACCACGTGGCCCCGTCCCCTCCCAGATTCCCTGCTGGGATCCCCCGGCACATCTGATATGGCGTGACAGTGTCACCCTGGTGGGGGATGGATTCGGTGTTTTCGGTACGGGGCCAAGTGGCCCCATAATGTCTGAAAACACCCATGGTTGGCCCCAACAGACCATACAGGCTCACGGTCCTCATATGGGAATTGACTGTGGTTCACCGTGATCTCGTAATGTCTGAAAATACCCTATGACTCTGAGCATTTTTACACACACCTTAAAGTTCTGGATTTTTCAGTCTTCCGGGTCTACAAGTCCACAAGTAAGTTCTGGATGAATTTTTCACACACACACTGCTCTAAGGCAGCCTAAAGTAACCACAGCTGTAGACATGACAGGCTGCCATGGAAACCAAGTGGTCTGGAGCTAAGCAGCTTACCACAAGAACATTTTACACACAAAAGTTCTGGGAGAAGTTCTACGCAGAAGATGAAAAATCCAGATGTTTAAGATCTGAATGAGTGATTTAGACACACAGAAAGTTCAGGATGTAACAGCAAACATCCAGGAGAAATGTGTGTGTAAAAACACCCTCTGAGTCATCATAGGTGGCAGAATACTGAAAAGGGGTGGGAGCTGGTGGGTGGAGCATGATGGGGAAGAATGCCTGCCTGTTGATTAAACTTGTCACGGTAAGGTGGGGGCTGAGTGGGGGTTGCGCAAATGCAGAAGAAATACAGGCAGGGTACTATCCATTTATCATGCTCTACATTCTAAATATATGAGTGGGAGATACATGGAGCAAACCCAGACTCCATAGGGCTACTCAATCAGAAATGAGGGACAGTGACTCTCAAAGCCTGTTCTGCCAGGTTTTTTGTGAGGGAGACATGTAGAGGGTGAGGGGATGTTTTGTGTTTTGTTTTCTTTGGAAGGTTGGTGGGGTTTTAGTTTGGCCTCTGCGATTGTTCATTTTAATGAATTTTCATTATTTATATTTCGTACTGTTTTATTACTTTGCATTTTTATTTGTTGTATGCTGCCCCAAGCTGCCATGTGGCAGGAGGGGGCAGGTGAGAAGTACTGGATAAAAGTAAATCAATGAAAAAAATTAAAATGTGGGACATAATTTGAATACCATTTGCATATATGCAAATTCAGAATAGTCTATTCCCTAACTGTAAGGCTGGACTAAAAAAAAAACACTTTAAAAAGAAAGCAATCTTTAAAAGTTACAGTACTTGTATATTCACACAATAATCTCATTCATAAGTCCAGGGTGTGCATTTCATTTTCATGTTTTTAAATTACTAAAATGAACAAAGTAAGCATTCATTTTATTAATTAAAATATGAAAATGGATGAATAATCAAATGATTATCATTTGCTTTCATCCATTTTTGTTTTAAAAATGAAATAAAATGTAAAAAACCCTGTGCAACCCCAGCTGCCCTTTTCCAAAATAGTGCCAATGCTGCCAGCGCCACTTTGGGAAAAGGCTGTGCATGCACAAAATGGTCTGGTGGACATTTTCCACATGTGCAGCGATTTATTTATTTTTAAAAAAAATTAATTCAAGAAGTAATTAAAAAATCACTGCGTATGCGCAAAATGTCCATCAGACCATTCTGTGCATGTGCAGTCCTTTCCCAAAATGGCACTGGCAATGCCATACAAGAATCTGACATCATGAATCTTGATAAATTCATGTACTGTATGTGAAGATAATACCAGTGCATGGCCAACTGTGGATTTACCCTTTTGGAAGCCGGCTTGCTCAGGTTCCAAAATATTATTCTTATCCATCCAAATCTGTAGCTTGCCTTAGAAGAGTTTAGCGTACAATTTCCCGACAATACTTAGCAAACTAATTGGGCGATAATTCCCCGGCTGCAGTAGATAGCCTTTTTTGTGAATGGGTACTACGATGCTGTTTAACCAGGAACTTGGAATTTCTCTGGTATCGTTAATATATGTAAAAAGGGGAGATAGCACATTTGCCCACCACTCGGGGGTGTTCTTCAGCAGTTCTGGTGAGATGGAGTCATCGCCCGGGTTCTTTCTTTGTTATTGCGCAAATATATCGCTCGCCAGGGGAAATTGTATCTTTGCTTTATTGATTTAAAAATGGCCTTCAATTCCATTCAGAATATAGGTTGTATGGGACCTATATTCTGAAGTACCTATAGTATTTCAGTTTTATGTTTGTATTGCTGTTTCTTAAATTGTAATAGCTTCGGCTAACAATAAATGAACTTACTTGTCAAAGATAATACCATCGATAGAAATCACTGCTTCTGCTTCTGCTTCTCCTTATTGATTTAAGAAGTCAAATTGGTATTATGTTTTTGACATAAAACAATGCTTATAACCTCTTTAACTAAATGGGAAAGTAAACTAAATAGCTTGTTTAATAAGAATTGTGCAACTCTCAATTGTTAGAACTCTGAAGGTAGGGCAAAAAAAAGAAAAGATTCAGCAGCATATATTTGGTTTAGATATGCAGTGCAATGATGCATGTTTCGTGAACACTAAGCATTTTGCACAATAAGTTAAATAGATCTCAGGCTACTCGATTTGACTTGACTTTCATTAATATTCATTATTTATTAGTGTCTGTGGTGTTGAGATAGAGTTTTCTGTACAGGATACTGTCATTAAGTCAATGAATTAAGAAAATGCTCTTGGTGCACAGTAATGTTCACGTAGATAATTTCTTCCCAATTGAAACATAATTTTAAAAAATAATTTGTCTTCAAATCTCATTTTGAAATCTTAAAGCTCAGTTTGTTGGGTCTAATGGATATTTCTCTGGAGTCTGCAGAGCTTCAAATAATTAAAAATTTGAAAATTCATTTACAGTGAAAATAAGCAAGGAAATCACAACAGCAATGACATTATCACATGACTCAAATTCTAAATCAGGGAGTTACACCAATTCAACAGCTGAGAAAAGTTATATCTGTGCATTCATGCCTTTGGGAAGCATTTCAGAAATCTGGATCATACAAATAAGCTATAATTTATCCTCTTTCGCTGTTAGTATCTTTGTGTTTATAAAAAGCCATATTCTTTTATTCTTTAGCTAGGCAGTCATGATAATATCATTATTGCTCCTTAATACTCTAAAGGAACATTTTCAGCAACCATTTCAGTAACTATTTCAGGTTCCACAATATCCAACAAATCAATCATATCATAACTTGTCTGTAAATGGCCATGAGCTTTCCTGTCAATTGTGTCCAGCAGAGTGATCCCACAAGGGATTTTTAAAGTTGTGATGTAGATTTCCCAGGCATGTGACACAGAAAACTGGAATGGTCACATATTGCTCCAGAGAAACAGTATCTCGTTCGTTCCGAGACCAGGATGTCCAAAATACATAAACACAAACAGTGCTAAATACAAGCAGGCAACCCAAACATATATTGTGTTAAATATTTTTAAAGCAGCTAAATATTTTTAAAGCAGCTAAATGACATCTTTAATGCTGTCATTTAATGACAGCTTTAATGCTGGTTCCTAAGGATTAATTGGACATTAATGTGGACTTCAGTGAAATTCATTCAGAAGATAAGGAAAACATTAGACGCCTATTATTCCTCAATCTGAAACAAAGGGTGAAGTCATGAGAGAGAGTGGCAAGGCTCCACATCTTGGGTATCCTTAACCCACTCTGGGAAACCAGGCCATGTGATGCAGTGCATCTTGTGGCTGGCACTTGCCAGATGTCCCCCCTCCCCCCCCATCCTGGGGCAGGGGGACCAGCTGCCTGCTATGCAACACATCCTTCAAAAAATTCTGAGGACATGTTGTGGATCAAACTTAACACAACTGGGGTATAGCTGCCCAAGGCAGGGCAACTCATATGCCTGGACTGTGCTTGCTCCACCAAGTGGGGAGCACTACTCTGGGGTCTTGAGCAGCGGGCACTATTGCCTGTTATGTGAGGTCTAGGGATGGGCAAACAGATCGTGGTTCGAGTTCGGCCATTCGGTTCGGCTGCGTTCGTTTCGTCCGTTCGGTTCGCCCGTTTGGTTTGGTTCGTCGGTTCGAATGTTCGGCCGTTCGGTGGTTCGGATCGAACGTTGAGTTCGGATTCGGGATTCGGTTCGGTCGGGATAGGTTCGGTCTTTAGTTCGGTGCAATCGGGAACTGAAAATGACATTTAGTTTTTGAAATAAAAGGAAAAAACTAAAAAACATATTTCTGGCCATAACATTTTTGTTTCTTATTACTTTTTGATGATATTTAGGGAGATTGTACCCCCCAATGGAGCGCACCAAGTAGACCAACATTCGGAACGATTAGATAAAGGAAACTGATTTCAGAAGCAATTGAATATTGTGATTTTAAGAAAAGCTCCATACACATTCATGACTACAACTTCTTTATCTTGCATCCAATGTTCATGAAACTTGTGCATATTACATCCCTCTATATGCTTAATATTTCTGCCAATTTTAGGAAAGAGTGGATAAAGGGTCCCAAGGGTATAAGACATTAACCTGAAAATACATTTCCAGCTGTTACATTTTGATATTCCATTCTGTTTACAGGATATTTGACAGGAATGTATCAAATACCGTTCCTGCTATTTCAGCAAATGTACAGGAGATTTTGATAAAGGGAACCACTTCTGTTGGCCAATTTGCATCACAAACCGATCTTATACCACAGTGACATAAGAGAATCCCAGGCATAGGCCCCTTCTCTACATTTGTTGTACAGGCATATAAAATTGAGACCCTTTATAATATCTCTCTGATATTTGGCAGAGATGATCATGAAAGTGAAATATATAGTCCTGCCAAATTTCATGTACACTGGTTGGACTACAAAGATGTTATAATCAGACATACATTTATTTGTTAATTGCTTATACCACCAAGACCTTTTGTCCAATCCTTCTGAAATTTGGCAAAGATAGTTACTATGGGAAGGGGTATAAACTTAACATGTTTCACCTACATTAGATGTGAGGCAAAGAAGTTACAGCTAAGAATGTATATGTAGAATATTGCAAAATACAATAATGCAACTGCTTCTAAAATCGGATTCCTTTATCCAATTGTTTTGATATTTGGTGCACATAATGAGTTCTATTGAAGGTAGAGGAACCCCAAATTTCAGCCACATAGCTTAGAAAACAAAAAAGTTACAGCCGATAATGTGTTTTCCATTGAAACCAATGGAAATTCAATTCCGAACTCACCGAACGCATCCGAACCGAACGTTCGAATTCGAGTTCGGTTCGACCGTTCGGTTCGGTTGACCAAACTGTTCGAGTTCGGTTCGGACTCCGAACGTTCAAATTCGAGTTCGGTTCGACCGTTCGGTTCGGTTGACCGAACTATTCGAGTTCGGTCCGAACTCCGAACTTCCGAACCGCGTTCGCCCATCCCTAGTGAGGTCACATCATGGCTGGATCTCAGTTGGACTGGAAGAGGGAGGTGGGGCAGGGCCGGGTGCTGATTGTCTGGTCTGCACCCTGATTCACCATGCTTATGGCAGCAACTCTGGCAGAGGCCGGCCTGCCTGACTTTCCCACGACTGTCTGCCTGGCTCCCTGCACTGGCACCATGGTGTGGCGGCAGCGATTGCCCACTATGAGGTCATGCAAGGATCAGTCAAATGCAGCTCATCTGGCTGTATCTAAAAAACTTTGCTCCATGCCAAGTTCATATAGGTAGGGCCTCGGTAGTAGGGACGCGGCTGTGGAACTCCCTTCCGGAGGAAGCTCGCCTAGCCTGCTAACATTCCGGCGAAACTGTAAGACCTGGCTGTTCGCCCAGGCCTTTGGGAGGGAGGGTGAGTAGGGGGGGAGGTTTTAGTTCCCCACCTATCTTTGGTTTTTAGAGTGTTTGCTAGCCCTGTAAATTAATTATTTATGGTTATTTTAAATTGTTTTTCGTGTATTTTAAAAACTGTTGGAAGCCGCCCCGAGCTGCATGGCAGGAGGGGCGGGGTAGAAATTTGTAAATAAAATAAATATAAATCATCTAAAGCAGTATGAATTCTTCCAGTTCTTGGTGGCTGTTCCTAGGCTGTGGAACTCCCTCCCGACGGAGGCCCACCTGGCCCCGGACTTCCCCTCTTTCTGAAGACAGTGTAAGGCCTGGCTGTTCTGCCGGACCTTTGGAGAGGGAGATGGGTAGGGTGGGGTGGGGCGGGGAGGGGGAAATCTGCCCTTTTAGTTCTTTTTATCTTTTTAAATGTTTTTAATTATATTGTATGTTTGTTTTTATTGATGTGTTTTGTAATCTGCCCCGAGCTGCTTTTGAAAAATAGTATAATAAATAAATTAATGAATAAATAAATAAATTTTTAGTTCATAAGATGTTTCACCTCAGAAGTTCAAGTGGAGCAAAAAAAGACCTAAGAATAAAATTACGTGGAAGCAGTTTAAATTTGGTGTTTGACTACTATTTACCATATTTTCTCCTGCATCATTTTGATAGGGAAGTATATTCTGGCATGATAATGCCAAAATAAATAAATAAATATATGGTTCCAGGATGAAATATATAACAAATGTTCTAAGAATAAGGCTCTTTTCACACAAACACTCTAACACTGATAAAATGGTTGTTACATTTTATTATACATGTTGCAGGGCACTCATAGAGCACACCTGCAGCCCTAAAACTAGTATAATAAAATGTACACCAATTTTATCAGTGTTAGCGTGTCTGTGTGAAAAGGGCCTAAGTATGCAGTATTAAAAAAGGCTTCTTTGAGGAATGGAATTTCCAAAAGTGATCAAGGTGACTAAATTCCACTTCCATTGATGTTCTGGCAGTTTCGGAAGTCTCAACATAGCTTCATTGATGCAAACTTTTCTTTGGGAAAGTAGCATGTATGAGATAGAATCCAAGTCTGGCTAGCCATCATTTATTTCTTATTCAGAAAGCACTTTAGACACAGACTGGAGGAAGAATAAATTTAAAGAAGTGATTTAACTCAGTTCTGCAATGATTATTGAAATAGCAAAAAAATAAAAAAAGAGTGTAGACATTTGATTAGGCATTTTTCATTTTTGGTCTACTACACTAACAAATTATCTGTCATTCCCCTCGAGGCAAGCCCCCAGTCCAACTGTTTTAGATCCTTGATTATTAAAATGGGAATGTAGGACAGAAGGTTAACATACAAAATGTTAATAATACTGAAACATGCAAAAAGCTAATGTGAACCCATAAAGCTCCAGACTCTATTGTCTAAATACTGGGTAAGATGTTTTATGCTGATTTTTAAATTATTGTTGGAATAAACACATATTGGGTGATTTCAGACGTTACGGGGACCATTGGCCCCGTACCGAAATCACCCCATTCATTCCCCACCGGGGTCACCCCGTCATGCCGTAACAGACGTGCCGGGGGGATCCCGGCAGGGAACCTGGGAGGGGGCAGGGCCGCGTGGCACAACATGCGGCCACACAGCCACGCCCCCTCCAAAAACCAGCAGACCGCCATCAAGGGAGACGGGTGGGCAGCGGAACCAATGCGGCCGCCGCGTCGGGCCGGATTCGCCACGGCCCAGGATCCCGCCGGGGATCCCGGGCCGTGGCGCCCGGCCAGACGTTACTTTTTTTTGGTCCCCGCTGGGGATCTCTTTGACCACGCTTCCCGGAACATTCCCCCCGCTAGCCTGGGAAACGTGGTTCAAATTGACCCCATGTGCCGATTGAGTGTGGCAAACATCTGGTGACCGCCAAACAGACGTTCGAGACACATTGACCACAGGTGGGTATTCACCGTGGTTCACTGTGATCTCGTAACATCTGAAAATACCCTGTATCTCCAGAGGTATGTATCCTATAAGAATTCCACTTCCCCCAACTCACACTAATATATTCTCCTGGCCTAATAACGTAAGCACTGGGTCATGCCAATAGCCCATCAAGCATAGTAATCTTCCTCTTACATAGAGATGAAGTGAGCACCCGAGTAATTGGGTAAATCCCTTGAATCCATGATGCCCGACATGTCAGAGATGAGTCGGGGCAGGCATGATGACTTGCTTGCAAGGTGCCTGATGGATGCCTGCTTTTAACCTCCCCATATTACCTGAGTATAGCCAGTGTGGGGAGGGCTCCAGATGCTAGTGGGAGAGTTAAAACAAATGGGGGGGAGGGGCTTCGAATGGCAGTGAAGAGGCTCTTTGATGGGTCAGCGTCCAGAATCAGGAAGATGAAGACTTCTTTGCAGACTCAGCCTCTGAAACCAGCTGCCTGGCCCACTGCACATGACTGAAGCCTGCTCTTCACTGCTGCCTGGAGTTGCACCACCACCTCCCAAGCCCCACCATCACTGTCTGATAAATAGAGAGAAGAGGAGTTGCTACCCATTTCAGTGCTACTCTTACAATGGCCAGCTTGCATATTTCTGAGAAACTAAATAAAAATGAAGGGGAGGGCAGTTTGTTACTTCTTCCTTGTGGGTGATGGGGAAGGGAAGGACACAGGTAGGGAGGGCTCAGATATCTAACAAAACAGAGAATAGCAATTATTATCCACTTTATGTTGTGTTTGAAAAGCACAAATTTGGCAGATTTATTCATTTCTATAGATATTTGTTTCAACTCTAATATCAGGAGAATATTGCTAGGGCTGAAAAAAGAATCAAAATTATTCTTGTGAGAATCTTATGATAATCAAGAACTGTCCGTGAGATCTCAAGAAGACCTCGCCAATAGTTTGAGATCTCACAAGATCCTAAAAAAGAATTAAAATGCCCTGTGCATGTACAAAATGGCCACAGGGGCCATTCTGTGCATGCGCAGCTCTTTTCCCAGATGGCGCTAATGTGGTCCTCTTGGAAAGGAGCTGTGCATGTGCAGAATGACCCCTGCAGCCATTTTACGCATGTACAGAACATTTAAGAAGTATTTTGAGACTCTCGCGAGAATGATGTCGAGAACGGCTGATTCTTGGCTCCTTCTCAATCTCAAAAATGTTGTTGAAAGTCCAGTTTTCAATGAAATTTTCAAAATAAGTGAGATCTTGTTTCAGCCCTAGATATTACCCTGGCCCTACTAAACCATTCCCCCATCCTTACCATACATACATACTTTTCTACTTATCCTCCATGACCTGTTAAAACTTTATCTACTTCTACAGAATGCAGTATGCTGTAACTTGAAATCACTTTCCCCTATAACCAGGTGAATGCTCATTCAGAATTATTTATTCATCAATATTAAATGCATTTACAATATACCTACCCTCAGATTTTCTGGTCCCCATTTAATTAGGAAAAATCAGAAAATGCAGCATACTTTTGTGCAATAACTATGAGTAAAACATTTCCCCCTTTGAGGCTGCTTACACATGAGGTAGGGGGGGAGATTTCCACAAGCAGAGATCATGGCAGGGGGCATCATGGTAAGCTCCGCTCATATGCGGGGGTGGGGGGGTTGTTAGCCCATTTCTGCCATGATGTCCCTCATGGATGACAGGGATGGATTTTGATGCCCTGTCATCCATGAGGCATATTACACCAGAAATTGACTAAACCCTCCAGCACATGAGCAGAACTTCCTGCGATGCCTCCTGCCACAATTTCAACTCCCAGAAGTCACTCCCACCTTCCAACTCGTGTGCAAGTGGTTTAAATCATGGATAGAATCAAGAGAATAAGAGCGGTCTCAGTTCAGCAAGAGGATCTACTCTCTTGCCCCTGCCACACACACACACACACACACATACACACACTGATCATACTGGTTTTTTTTAATGTAAACTTATCAACTCACCTCATTCCCTTGCATCAGGGGCTTGGACAAAAACGAAGAGGGGCGAGTGGCTTGTAAATAGGAAAAACAATCAATGGATGCTAGATTCAAATTCTTGCCCTTTTCTGTCTCAACTCAGGGAGCATGCTGCGAGAGCAAATGTCACTCTCTTGGCTGCCTGGGTCCCTTTTTTCACTGGTGGCCCATATGTTACACTCTCCATCATTGTCTCATGAAAATATAACACAGACCTAGCTAACCCAAGGTACAGCATTATGTGTGACTGCATAATTGTAGCAAAGAAGACTCCGGTGCCACCTTGAAGTCTAACAAGAAAATCTCTTTAAGGTACCACAAGACTCTTTTAAGACTTTAAGGTGCTACAAGATTCTTTTTTTGCTGTTTAAGAGCTATAGACTAACATGGCTACTCTTATGGAATTCACGTTATTATAGTGGGGGACACAGGAGATGTTTCCCACAAATTACACACACACACGCACACACACACACACACACACACACACACACCACAAAGCGTTATGGTCCTTATGTGAGTCAAGGGGATCCAGCATCCATCACAAAATTTAGCCCAAAATTATGCCAATGGATTAAATAACTAATTGTTGGCTGTCACCAACTAAGAGCAACCATACAAAAAGTTACCAGGGATACGTGTTACTGAGTAAGAGTTCATGTCATCACTCTCATGTGGCAAGAGTCAACAGGTGATAATTTAAACCTCGGGAAAAGCAGAAACCCTTGGAAAACCCTTGGAGGCCCCTTGGATGGAGGTGGGTGTGTGTCCATGTAAACAACCACGCAACCACCTCCACCCACCGCGGTCAAACACCCATCCACCCATCCATCTGTGTAAAAATGGCCAATCTGTGCTATGTTATGTTACACACACACTTTCTTTCCAGTGGTGATCACCATGGTCTTTTTTACACAAACACACACACTGCCCCCCCCGGTTCAGTGTTTGGGTGGGTGAGCAGCGGGGGTGGGGGGCAGTCCATGTACACAGATGGTGGTGGGTAGGGGGATGGGTGTGTGGCAGATGTGTGCCCATGTAAACACCACTGGAGGTGGGTGTTTGTGTGTGCGCGTTCCCGGCACACACCCATCTCCACCCACAGCCACCTGCTTCCACCCACCTCTATCCACGGAGCCCTCCGGCAAAACAGAGGAGGCTCCATAGGTGAATATGGGTGGAGGTGGGTGGGTGTCCGTTTACACAGACATCCACCCACCTCCACCCATCGCTCCAAAACGCCCCCGTCCATGTATGAACGGTCCATGCTACTCTTGCTCTCTCTGCCACTGGTGGTCATGCTGCATACATACATACATACATACATACATACATATATACGTACATACATACATACATACATACATACATGCTTCTCTGTATGCATTTCAAAACATAAATTGCAGACATAAGAGGACTGTCCTTTTTCCTAGGATATGATGAGGGAGGAGGAGGGCTTCTTCTACTTTATTCCTCCCTCAATTAAGCCCATGATTGAAGTGCATTGTGGGAAAACTGGTATTATCATATCTATACAGAGCAAGTCTTGAAGACAGCATGATGTGCTACTTATGCTGCCAAAGATTTCTCATATCATGTACAATCAAGCTCTTATGCAATGCTTATCCTTTCATGCAGCAGATAATTATGGTGAAAGAGTTCATTTCTGTGATTTCCTTTTTGGCTGTTTAGTAAATAAATCTTACGTTTTAATTGCACTGTCAGAAGGATCGTTCATTGAGTGAAAGGTGACTGGAGCTGAATATGAGAGCACCACAGGACAGCTGTTTGGTCTGGCAAAGGGCTCTGTGCACTTGTACTATATATCCAGAGCGACCTTTCAGATTCCATGTACATAGTAACAATTAAAAGTACACAATGACTTGACAATGTTCACTGTGACAGACTGCAGGTTGGCTGCTTCCCATAACAGCCTCCCAGGCAGATAGGAACAAAGAGCCTGGGCCCATCTGTACAACACTCTGAATGCCTCATGTTCCAAAGAGCTCTCTTTGTTTCTCCAAACGCCCCAGGAAGCTCTTCAACAAACAAAACTCAGAGGTCCAGAGGAGCCCAGTCATGACATTAATATGATAATGAATTCTGGATTACTCTGACAGACGTGACAAAGAAATAGATTCTTTTGATAATATGTTATTGGGTTGATTAGACAGAATTTCTTTGACTTCATAATGATTGTTGTGTATAGTTCAGCAAAGTCAGCAAACCCATACGTGTATGTCATCATTTCTCTTATCCTTCCCCTGCTGCTTTTCACTAAACCGAATGTATGTATATCAAGGGTTTAATGCTTCTTCTGTGCAAAATAAAAGTTCTTGTAACTCAACATAAATGCAGTAACATCTACCGTATGAGATAGAATTAATGAAAATGGCTGGTAATCTCAGACAAAAGCTGTTGAGAGATACAACCTTGCTTTTAATCTAATGTTTCTTTCAAAGAATTAATGCAGTAGGGCTTGATAAACAATGTAATATGTTCCTTAAATTGTATTAATTGGTTAACACAGCCAAAATGAAGATTGGTACCTCTAAAGATTGGTAAAATTGTTTCTCATATATAATACTGGACTCTCAAAAATGTGCATTTAAAGCCATTATATAGGCCCTTTTCACACGGGCTTGGGAGGCTCTGCAGTGCAGGGGTGGTGGGGGTGGCATGGGTGGAGGCTGCGGCGTGTGTGTGACATATGGGCAACCCATCACATGGATGCCCATTCACCTCCACCCATCTCCACACACAGAAACATCTCTATTTTCCCCAATGCCTCAGTGCGGGGGGGATCGGTGGAGATGGATGGAGGTGGGTGGAGCACGGAGGCACCCCCACCCCCACACCTATCCCCACCGGTGGTCACATGGACACCCCCCTCCCTCACCCATCCAGTCGCACATGTGGGTGAGGGGAGGGGGCATCTGTTTTAAAAGGGTCATAGAATGAAGCTATTCTCAGAAGAACTGATCACCCACAAGTCCCATTACTTTAATGGAAGTTGTGGGGGCTCAGCATATTTGTCCTATATGTATACATATTGCCATTCTATTAATCCAGTATATAGGTGTTTTTGGGTGAAGCCATACAAGACACTAACCTGATTTGGGCAGCCTTACCTGGCAATGCAGTGTATTGTATGGCCTGTGGCCGCCAAATATTCACCCCTCCTGGGGCAGAGCAGGCTGGCTTCTACCTGCTATGTCCACCAGGGTAGGCTTCGGATGCACCACATAGCAGCATTGGTGGCTTTGGCTGACGATCTCTGCCGGGATATCAACGCAGGACGGTCGACATTTCTTGTCCTGATAGATCTCTCAGCTGCTTTTGATACCATGGATCATGGGATGCTGTTGAGAGGACTGCGAGATCTGGGGGGTCTGGACGGGACTGTTCTTGGATGGTTCCGCTCATTCCTCTCAGACAGAAGCCAGCGGGTAGTGATGGGAGCTGAAACATCATGCCCTCAGGCCTTGACCTGTGGCGTTCCGCAGGGTTCCATTCTGTCTTCACTGTTATTTAATGTGTATATGCAGCCCTGGGGGAGATCGTGAGGCAGTTCGGGGTGTGTTGTCACCAATATGCTGACTACACACATCTGTACCTCTCTTTTCCAACGGACCCAGGTCCTGCTGTCTCGATACTTTCCCAATGTCTGGAGGCTGTGGCAGATTGGATGAGACAGAGCAGACTGAAGCTGAACCCATACAAGACGGAGGTGATGGTAGTGGGGAGGGCGAAGGAGGTGTCGGCTCTTCCTATTGGTGGGGGTCTTCCCTCTAGTTGCCCAGCAGGTTCGGAGTCTGGGGGTGATTTTGGATGAGGACCTCCACCTGGATCGGCAGGTGGAGGCGGTGGCTAAAGCAACCTTCAACCAGCTGTATCTGGTGCAGAGGCTGAGCCCATACATCTCCAGACCCGACCTGGCCACTCTCATCCATGCCTTCGTTACCTCGAGGCTTGACTACTACAACGCGCTTTACGTGGGACTTCCCTTGATATTGGTTCGGAGGCTGCAGCTGGTAAAGAATGCAGTGGCCCATCTCCTTATGGGGATGGGTCACCGTGAGCACATTACACCAGTGCTCCGTTCTCTGCACTGGCTGCCTATAGCGTACCGAGCCAAGTTCAAGGTGTTATTATTGGTATACAAAGCCCTATACGGTCTCGGTCCCTTTTATCTCGGGGACCGCCTCACCTTCCATGACTCAGGATGAACCCTCTGATCCACCGGGGGTGCCTATCTGGGAGTCCTCAGTGTAAGGCGGGGGGCCACCCTGGAGAGGGCGTTCTCGGTGGTCGGGCCACGGTTGTGGAACTCCCTTTCGAAGGAAGCCCGCCTGGCCCCGGATCTGCTCACCTTTTGGCAGGCATGCAAGATTTGGCTGTTCACCCAAGCCTTTGAAGGGGAGGGGGGAGGGAGGGGTAAATGGGGGAGATTGGTGGGGTGGGGAATTTTCGGGAATTGGAGGGTAGGGTTAGGGTTGGGGGGGTTTAAAATTATTTTTAAACTGATGTTGGTTTTAATGTATTTTATTATTTTAATGCATTGTTAGTCGCCCTGAGATGCTGTGGGCATGAGGGGGCGGCATAGAAATGTCAAGAAAGAAATAAACAAATAAATAAATAAATAAATAAAATTTGGGGAAACGCTACCTGAATCTGGTTATGGGGCTGCTGCCCATGTGGCCAGGCCCGTGTGGCCTTGCCCTGTGGTGAGGTCTGCCACAGGGCCTTGAGCAGCAGATGCGTTAGTTTATCATTTCAGTTCTAAGCAAGATAGGAGACAGGCTGGGGGATGGTGGGTGGGGTCGGACAGGGTAGGCATGTAGGCATGGGGCTAGCTCCTCAGCACACCCAGAGGTGTGGCAGGATCTCTGACAGTCTCCCACCCACCTGGGTTCCCTGTGGGGAGGCAAGTCATGCAGCCTCCTCACCTCGCCTGTCCAAAGTATGGCGGCTGTGATTGCCCACTCCAGGGCAGTCATGGGATTGGGACAGTCCTAGCTCATGTGTCTGTACCCTTAGTCTTTTTTTTTTTTTAATGGATTCTCTTGAATAAAATCTCGTACACTGAAATATGTGTTTGAGTCACAGAGATTTAATTTGAGTGCAAAAAGCATTGTCATTTAAGCAAAGGTACAGTATATGTCTGGGTTCAACTCAATGTCACAGAAAGCACCAAAATAGTGTGGCACCAGCCATCTGTAGTTAACAACTATTATACAAACATAATGGAATGTGCCCTGTGCTCTGAGTGATGGAAAAAAAATGGTCATTAGCCACCAGGGAATGCCTGATTCCCCCCCACAGCTTTCCAGCTGCGATCCAAGTGTGTTCTAATAAAAACTTAGTACACTTAACAAGGAGTTTGATAGAGTGTTAACAATCCTCAGCTTCACGTTGAGCTGTTAACCAACAAAGTAGTCATTAACTGCTGGTAATGACTGCGTTTCTTGGGATTATTGCTTAATTATAAAGTTGATAGAGTGGGTCTTGCCTTCTGGCTTGGGGAAATATTTTCCATTCCAGTGTTTCAGCTGCAAACTTTTAAAAAAAATACATGACTTCAGTTATAAGCCACTGAATATTTGCACATACACAAAGTAGAACACAGAAGTTAAGGCTGCTGAACTTCCTATCTTTCTGTCATCAAACTATATAATAAAGAAAATGTGCAGCTTAGGTTCCTGCTGTCTTTCTTCCACATTGGGTGTTTTAGACACACATTTCTCCTGGATGTTTGCTGTAACATCCAGAACTTTCTGTGTGTCTAAATCACTCATCCAGATCTTAAACATCCGGATCTTTGAACTTCTGAATGAAACTTCTCCCAGAACATTTATGTGTAAAAGGTTCTCCTGGTAAACTGCTCCAGGCAGCTGTGGTCACTTAGTTTCCATGGCAGCTTGTCACGTTTACATCTGTGGCTACTTTAGGCTGCCTCGGGGCAGTGTTTGTGTGAAGAATGAATCCAGGAACTGCCTCAAGTCAGTGTGTATGTGAAAAATGAATCCAGAACTTACTTGTGGACTTGTAAACCCAGAAGATTGAAACATCCGGAACTTTAACTGCTTCTAAAAATGCCCATTGTTTAATCAAAATATTCCTCTATTCTTAATTAAAGTAAGTTATCACTAGCCATTCTTCTTCAACACGTTATAGGCATTCCAAAGGAAAAATAAAATATAAGAATAGCCTTAATGAAGGTGTCAAAGTCTTACTTGGAAGTGGTTGCAGAGAGTCATGCCGAAGTTTGATGAATTCTGGAAATACAGGAGTGTGAATTAAATATCTGAGCATATCTGTGGAGTTTAACTGTAATTGTGTTTGAAGAATTATTAAATATTTTTAAAAGCAAATACATATTTTTTAGTTTTTAATGTAAGTCAAGGAAAACAACTTGATCTGAAGAGAAGTACTCAAAACTACGCAAAGTCAAAAGTATCTGAAATCACTATAGGAAAAGTCAAAGAAACCATACTAGGCAATTCCACTTGACGTTTCCTTATTTGGTTTGTTTGATAAAAAAAATATGTGAAATAATCAAACTCAGACTTAAGTAGCACTCAAATCAATGCCAGAGTTCTTAGACTGCGTGGATCCTAGGTTGGATATTTTTAAATGAAATTAATACTCAAATTAGGTTCACAAATTCACAAACTAATATTTGTTTCATCTATCATCTAATGATAAATCAGAAACAGAAATAGATGGCTAGAGAAAACTTATTATCCGTTCTTTGCAGGCTGAACAAAAGCTATTGTTTTATTTTATTTCTGCCAGTAGCCAGGGCTTTCAAAGTTCCCTTGTGATTGAGAGGTACAGCTTTATAAACACACACCATAATAACTTGCTAAAATAGTACTAGCTGTAGTGGCTCCACATATGCACATAATTATAGAAAAGTATCCAGAGAATTCTTTCCTCAGTGGAAACAACATCAGCTTCCATAAAACGGTTATTTCCCCATGCTCATTCCTGAGTACAGGAATATCTGTGAATATCTACATCATTGAACAAAACAGGATTTAACTTTGAAATGAGCAGGCACAGTTTAGAGAATAATTTAGCCTCTAACATTTCTCCAGCAGCTCCCAACCTACTAGTGCCAGTATGGGGCAGAAGGAGGCACACAACACCTGCCTACAGAACCACAGTGCAGGAAGCCCATGCAAGAAGATAAAATAAGTTATTAATTCCAGCCCATGCCCTTGCTCAGACCACAATCTAGCACTTCAGGTATAGTGACTAAATATAGCTGTTTTTTTATTTGTTGCATTCTGATTTTGTTTCTTTTCACAATGGATGACACACGAGCTATTTGTCACTTTAAGTCCTGATGTTTTTAGACAGATGAATAACAGGGAAGAGAGAAAAACAATTTGGAGTTTGGGAGGTTTGTTTTACTTAACCTAAATTAGTGACCAAACTACCTGATTACATCTAAGTTACCCAAGCATCATCTGAAGTTTGTCGTAATAAATATACAACTGCTAGCTCTCTTGTGCTTTCTACAGCAGGTAAAAAAGTTTTACCCTTTCTACAAAGGGTAAATAAAAATTGAAGAAAAACTATGGAGTCACTCCACCAGTCAATCTTTAGAAAGAATGAACAGTTACATGTATTTGTGGCATAAATAACAAAGGGAATATGTAAACACAAGTGGAAACAATTAACTTCTGTACAATAAACTGTCGTTAAGCATAGTTCATTATATTTATGATAGCTGCTGAAATTATCCTTTTTTCACGGTTCTATATTAGTTCTAGTTTGTAGTTTCTGTATTCTACTCCCAATTTTTGGTCTGTTTGCACAAGGAGGAGTTAGTGGTGGGGAATATCTTTTTTACTTAGCTGAAGAGCAGACAAATATCTTTGCCTGTATAAATCCTTTTCTTTTTTCATTCAGAAATTCAGGCTGGACTTCATGGTGGCTTGTTGGCTGATTTAAGCAGAAAGCCTACAGCTATTCCCTGAGCCCTCATTTGTAGACAGTGCTTTGGCAGTGGAACAATGTAGTAGATTACGATTAGAATAATTATAATATTATATATAAAGAAAACATAAAAAAGATTTACATATATCCCATGTAATTTCTCTCTATTATATTTTAAGCCCTGGAAAATACCCCGATTCATCTCTTGTACATGAATGTGATCTATAAAGGATTACAAAAAGATGATTAACTTTGTGTGACAAAATCTTTCTTCCAAATATAAGGTACACATCTCTGTAATATGCACAAATCCACAGTATATCTTGGCCCCCAAAATCAAAATGAAAAACCAAATAAATCAAAATCAACATCAATTGTACAGTATTTAGTAACAGAATCAGAACATTTGCTTTATTTTTCATATCTCATATTCCCCCTCCTGCACTGCCCCCATAGTTTTTCTCCCATTCATGCTTTGGTACAAAGGGCCCACATTTACTAAAGTTGGCTTTGCCTTGTCAGACTCCTATGCTTGTCTGTGGCTCAGTAATACTGCTCCCTACTTGCTGATCGATGAAGTAAGGTCAAGGAAAAAGACTGGTGACAATTGCCACCTCAGTCTCCTGGCCAGGTCAAGTCAGCAACAGCAGCAAGTGGCATTTGGAGCTGTGTTGAGTTTGCTCCGTAAAGTGCAAGAGACTATGCAGGGGTACATATGGAACATGCTTAAGGCAAGCTGTGAGTAGCTTAACTCTTAATGTAGCTTATACATCCATCCCTTCATGCAGCTACTTCCACACTGGGCCTAACCTGAAGACTATACATTAAATGGAGTCCACTTCCATTAATTCAACAATATTGCCACTTCAAAAATCATGAGGTCAGCTCTCCAGAGACTAGAAGACTAAGGGATTTTTCAAACTGACTTGGACGCCTGCAGGTGCGTGGTGTGTGTGTGTGGCGTGGTGAGTGGAGATGGGTGTGGGGCCGTTCCCATGGGCGCACACCCATCTCCACCCACCTCCACCCACCTCCATGCACGGAGGCACCTTCGTTTCCCCCAATGGCCTTTTTAACACATACATGGGTTTTACATTTTATTATACTTCTTGCAGGGCTTCAGGTGTGCTCTATGAGTGCCCTGCAACATGTATATTAAAATGTAACACCCATTTTATCAGTGTTAGAGTGTCTGTGTGAAAAGGTCCAATGCCTCCGTGCGTGGGTGATGGGTGGAGGTAGGTGGAGCGCAGGTGCACGCACGCACCTCCACCCATCCACTGTGGCATTCCCACAGTCACCCTCCACCCATCTCCACACAGTGAAACTTTGTGGAGATGGGTGGAGGGGTCTCATGTGAAAAGGCCCTAAAATTGTGGAATTAAAAATTAATACATTTTGGATTCTTTTTCATTTCTCTCTTAATACTTGTTATTAATTTAAGTTTGAAATTTTGCATGATATGTAGCATGTTTTCCAGCCAAAAAATTGTAGCCTATTAGTGAAAAGGCCTTTTTGGTGTAAAGTTAGAACATTACCTGGACAGAATATGGTAAGAATCTATTATGTTGGAATTTGGAGGGAACATGTTGTTTTATAATCAAAGATACTTCCTCCCGCCCCTTTCAGGAAAGCAACAGTTGTTATGTAGGTGTGTCACTGGCTGTTCACCGACATACAAGACCATTTATGATAAATTCTATCTATCTTAATTGTTAAACACATTTTCTCCTAAACCATGGGTATTTTCAGACGTTACGAGATCACAGTGAACCACGGTGAATACCCACCTGTGGTCAATGTGTCTTGAACGTCTGTTTGGCAGCCGCCAGATGTTCGCCACGGTCAATCTGCACAAGGGGTCAATTTGAACCACGCTTCCCGGGCTAGCCGGGGGAATGTCCTGGGAAGCGTGGTCAAACGGACCCCCGGCAGGGACCAAAAAAAAGTAACGTTTGGCCGCTCTCCACGACCCGGGATCACCGGCGGGATCCCGGGCCGTGGCGCATTCGGCCAGACGCGGCGGTTGCATTGGCCCCGCTGCCCGCCCGTCTCCTCGGAGGGCGGGCGGCGGGGTGCGTGGAGGGGGCGGGGCTGTGCAGCCGCACGCTGCGCCGCGCAGCCCTGCCCCCTCCCGGATTCCCCACCGGGATCCCCCCGGCACCTCTGATATGGCGTGACGGGGTGACCCTGGCGGGGAATGAATGGGTTGATTTCGGTACGGGACCAACGGGCCCCGTAACGTCTGAAATCACCCCATATCAATATGTAATAGAGGGTAAAATAACCCTACTCTTTCCATTATTCATTGTGATTAATATTTCCAGATACCAGAATTAAGAATTCAAACACTGACAATATTGTATTTTACACATTCTTTGGGTTTGTCTATGAAAAAGTTCAACTGAATCTATGATCTACTGCATGACACTGATTTCTTTTCTGAGGGGAAAAAAGCATTTCCTTGGGTTACTGTGTCAATAATAAATGACTAAACAAAGGAGCATGTGAAAAAGAAATAGCATTGGCTGTAGCCTGCAAGTTGAGATCACCGTGACAGTGTCTACCCCAGTTGCTACTGCTCCTTGCACTGTGATGATATTGCAGAGTGCGTTTTGGCTCCAGCACAATGTGTTATGCATCAGTGTTTAAGAGGATATTGTGCACCATTATTGCCCTCTCTCTAGAGACCTACAAACTGCATTAGTTTGAATTTCCAAATCAAAACTTTATGTGCAGCAATTACCCCACAAAGGCTTTAGCATTTTTATGTCATAATCCCTCTATTATCCCCCTCCTCACATGCTTTATAACCATTAAGTTATTGAAAAATTCTCAACAGATGTCATCTTAAGATGAATGTTGCTGTGCCAATGGGTATCAGGGTTGGAATCGGGATATTGCTCAACTTTACTAAAAATGTCAGGGAAAGAACAGTCAGCTGTAGGAATACGAGATATGCCAGCAATTGTTGTTTTTGAGTCAGCTTTAACATGACTTGGGGTGTTCACAATATCATCTTTTGAAAGATACAGTTTTCACTGCATCTGGTTGGCAATAGTAGCTTGAGCTATGTAGCTAGCAAAAGAGGTGTTCAAAGAAGCTTTTTCCATGATAAAAGCAGGTTAGTTTTTCAACGTGACTTAAGCTTCAAGTTGAAACAGGTTAAATATTGGAAATTTTAGTGCTCAACATTTATCTTAATAGTTCTGCAAAATTACAATTACTTTCCACCTAGTTTTGGTAGATATTAAAAGTGTGTGGTGGCTAGTTTTATGGGTGTTGAAATGACAAATGGAATTAAAAACAGCATCAGTAACATTTATAGCATTTTGCTTATATTTTAAAAAATCCTTCCCCAAACTTTGGGTGAAAACACAGGAGACAGCACAGCAGTCAGCCAGATCCCGCACCCAACCTGTGGAGTGGCAACATAGCCACCACCTGTTGGGCCAGTGTGGGGAGCAGAAGACACATACAAGCTCCTATGAAGCTGTCATACTGTCCCCATGCTCCAGGTTGGGGCAAGGAACCAAACCGATGGGTAGGACCCGGACCCAGGAGTAGCATCTGCTGGCCACCATAAGCAAGATCGGATTCATGAAAAGCAGCCAGCTGCAGCAGATCACTACTAGACTCTGGGACAGAGTGATCCCATCCGGGGGCCATACATGGCCCCATACGCAGCCGAATGCACTGTTAACCCTGCCTGGCTCCCCATGACTGGTGAGCAGTGCACAGGGAAACCAGTGGCTCTACCTGGGCAGAGCTGCACTCAGAGAGCACCCCGGTCCATGGGTGATCTTCCTTGCCTTGGGGTGGCGGGTCCCAACGCAGTACATGAGCGTAGACAGCGCTCATGCCACATGCCTGCCCGAGCTTGCCACCACTGCTGCCCCATGAGTGGGTGCCACTGTTGCATGGGGGATGATGGCAGAAGGGAATGCACAGGGCTGGGCTTGGCTCAGGAGTGGCCTCCTTCAGTTCCTCCCTCCTTCCCTGCTGGTGGCAGCTTCTCTAGCTTTGCCATCAGCTGACAGCCGGCCAGTGGCCTGATTCTTGCTGAATATGATCCTTGCTGATAACTTGGTCTTGTTCATGGTGCTGGCGGACCTCACCACATGGAGGGGCTTCATGGTATATAACAGGAGGGCACACATTAGGCCGGATTAGTCTGACTGGGCCAGTCTTTCCCAGACCACTGACCCCCACCAACGAGCATCACCTCAGTCTTGTCAGGATTAAGCTTCAATTAGCTAGCCCATATCCAGTCCCTCACAGCCGCCAAACATTGGGAAAGCACCGAGACCTCAGGGCCTGGGTCAGATGAAAAAGAAATGTATAGTTGAGTGTCATCAACATATTGATGGCAGAAACCCCGCCAATGATGCACAACCTCCCCCAGCAGCTGCATATACACATTGAACAGGAGGGGGGACAGAACAGAATCCTGCGAGAATACACACAGTAGACCTCTTGGAGATGATGTACAATCCCCCAAGACTACCTGCTGAGATCTACCCAGTAGGAAGGAAAGAAGCCACTGTAAAATGGTCCCGTCCACCCCAACTAGGTCCTGCAGATGAGTCACCAACACCTCATGGTTCACTGTGTCAACAACCACTGATAGGTTGAGTAGAATCTACAAGGTTGAGCGTCCCTTATCCAGATCCATCCACAGGTCATTGACCAAGGCCATAAGCGCAGTTTCAGTAACATAACCCAGACAAAAGCCTGACTGCGAGGGGTCCAGAAAGCTGGCACAATCCAGATGCACCTGCAGCTGACGGGTCACCACCCATTCAATAACCTTGCCTAAAAAGGGGAGATTAGAGTCAGGCTGGTAGCTCGCTGGGGAAACAACAAGTGATGACTTCTTGAGCAGAGGCTGAACCACCACCTCCTTAAGGTTGTTTGGCATCCTGCCTCCCTGCAGGGAGGTGTTGATAACCCCACCAGCACTGACTCCATCATCTATCTGCTAGCTTTCACCAGCCAGGATGGCCATTGATCTAATTCACATGTCATGGCCCTAACAGTCCTGAGCACATCCTGTGTCAGTGGGTATCACCAATTGAAAATGATCTCACAAATTCTGACCAGAAAGAATATTTCTAACCTCTGACTCTGCCACTGTTCCTGAAAGTGTGGAGTCAAAGTCATGTTCAATATGAGTGTCTTTGTCCACAAAATACACCACAAACATATCACAGTGGGCCCTGGATGATTCCCCGAGACAGGCTGGATTGACCAAACCCCTCACCACCCAGAAAAGCTCCACTGGACGTGACTGAGTGGACGATATGATGGCAGAAAAGAACCTCTTCTTTTCTGCCCGAACAGCCATGGCATAGGCCTTCAAAAATGATCTGTACCACAACCGGTCATCTTCAGCGTAAGTACGGTGCCACTGTTGCTCTAACTGCCTAACTTCGCTTTTCAGTCACCCCATGTCCTCCATGAACCATGGGGATCTGTGGTACCAGAATGCCAGGATCGGACACCTCGGAGCCACCCAATCAATAGCCTCAGCCAGCCAACCATTTCAGAGCTACAAGGTAATCGATGGAGCAGTATATGAGGCCCCTGTGTAATTCCTCTAGAGCATTCCGGAGATCAACAGGTTCCATCAGTCTCCGAGGGTGGACCATCCTAATCAGTCCCGCATCCCTACAGTCGGGTAGGCATGCTGGGATGAGAGCCTGCAGGAGGTAGTGGTCCGACCATGACAAGGGTAAAATGGTAATGCCCCCAATCATCGGGCCCCTGTCTTTAGGTCAGTGTAAAACAGCATGTCCAGAGTATGCCCTCCCTCATGTGTTGGGCCTACAACCACCTGGGACAGACCCATGATTGCCATGGTGGCCATGAACTCCAGCTCTGCACCATGCCATACCAACCCCAAGATCCAGGCAGCAAGAGCAGTCAGGGTTGCTGTTGCGCAGTGGGATGCATGGTACATCAGCAGAATCCCTAATCTGTCCCCTGCCAAATCAAACACAAGATAGAGGCCCTCTATCCCAGACCCAGTTTGCAGAAAACCTCCTGACAGGTAACTCATCTTGAAAAATAATGACTAAATCACCCCCACCCTCCTCCAGCCTGGACTGATGCTGAACAGAGTCCTTGGCTGGAACGAGGTCAGCTAGAATTGGCCCTGGCCCCCAACACATCGTCCAGACAAGTCTCTGTAATGCAAGCAAGGTCAGCAGCCCAATCCAGGATTGAATCATGGATAATAGATGTGTTATTGGCTACCAACCTTATCAGCACCTGTGTTTATCAGCACCAGCTTCAGGACGGAGGACCCTTGGACCTCGGCCTCCTGTCTATCTGATCTTGGGTGTGTGTGTCAAAAGAGGGACAGGCACCAACCACCTGCCCCTCCATTCCCGATGACATCGACCCCCCCAAGGATCATAGTTCCTGTGCCCCATAATGACTGCTATTTCCATGTCCCCCCCCCAGGCAAGTCCCCCCTCCACAAGATAATCGTTGTATTGTTGATCAAACCTTTACACCCACAAGAAGCTGTATTGAACCATAGAACTGTAGGGCTGGAAAGGATGTCAAGGGCCCTCTACTCCAATTCTCTGCTCCAGCTAGGTATCTTCAACTTACAACACTGCTGTAGACAGATGCAGGGTTGAAACTAGGGGTTAAACAAGAATAGAAATCTATTTTCACTAGAATGCACAAGATTCTTGCAACCCTGGTGACATTTCATGCATTCTTGCAGGTGTTCTTGAAAATCTTGTGAGATTCTCAAGAAACCTCAAAAAATGCTCTGCATATGCACAAAATGGTTGTCATGGCCATTCTGCGTATGCGCAGTCCCCAGCAGCCATTCTGTGCATAACAGAGCTTTTCTTAAGGTTTCTCAATAATTTTGCGAGATTCTCAAAACCCTAAAAATGCTCTGTGCATGTGCAACATGGCTGGAGAGCCCAGGTGTATGCACAAAATGGTTGTGCCGGCCATTTGCACATGCAAAGAGCTGTTTTTCAGTCACACGAGAATGGTGTTTTTACACACACATTTCTCCTGCTGTTACATCCTGAACTTTCTGTGTGTCTAAATCACTCACCAAGATCTCAAACATCTGGCTCTTCAAACTTCTGCATAGCACTTCTCCCAGAACTTTTATATGTAAAACGTTCTCCTGATAAATTGCTTTGCTCCAGGCAGCTGTGGTCACTTGGTTTCCAAGGCAGCCCCTCACGTCTACAGCTGTGACTACTTTATACTGCATCAGGACAGTGGGTGTGTGAAAAATGCATCCAGGAACTGCCTCAGGGCAGTGGGTGTGTGAAGAATGCATCCAGAATTTGCTTGTGGACCTGTAAACCAAGAAGATTGAAAGACCAGAACTTTAAGGTGTGTGTAAAAATGCCCAATCTCGCAAGAATGGGTCAAGAATTGGCCAATTCTCAACCCAATCTCATTCTCAAAAATCTTAACAAGGGGTATTTTCAGACGTGATGGGGCCAATTGACCCCGTCACGGAACCAATCTGTTGATCCCCCGCCGGGGCCACCGCGTCACGGCCTAACAGATGTGCCGGGGGCTCCTGGTGGGGAATTGGGGAGGGGGCAGGGCCACGCGGCACAATGTGTGGCCGCAAGGCCCTGCCCCCCCATGCTCCCCTGCCACCCACCTTCTGGGGAGATGGGCAGGCGCAGCAGCCAATGTGCCTGCAGCGCCCGCCCGAATTGATCACGGGCCGGAATCCCTATCGTGATTCCGGGCCATGGCCGCTGTCCTGACGTGATGGCTCAGTTCATCATGACAGGGAATCGCCTTCACCACGCGATCACCGCCGGCCCCGCCGGTTCAGCCGATCGCATGGTGAATGTGATTCCCCTCCACGATTGACCATGGGGAACATCTGGGGGGGAACATCCGTTCCCCCCATCAGATGTTATGCAGTCACAACCACCACAGGGAATTGACTGTGGTTGACTGTGATCTCGTAACGTCTGAAAATACCCAAGAATCTGGTTATCAGTTCACTGAGATTTCTGAGAATTTAGGGTGAAGATTCCACAACCTCCCTTAGCAACTTATTCCATTGCCCAACAGTTTGTACATGTATGAAGTTTCCAACCCAAATCTGCCTTGCTGCACTCTAAGCCTATTTCCATTTGTTTTATCTTCTGTGGCGGTGAGGAACAAATGTTCACCATCATTTTCGTGACATTCATTTAGATATTTGAAAACTGCAATCATGTCACCCCCTTTCCCTTAATTTGCAAAGCAAAATTCTTCAAGTCAATGAGCTCTGATAGGCAATGAAACTTGTATAGGTTTATAATAAAAGAGAGTTCCAGAGGATCCGGTTGCAATATCACTGAAGCATTTCTTTAGAAGTGACCCTATTCCCCACCTCCTTGCACCGTATCTAAGTCCTTAGCCCAGAGTGATATTTGAGGACTACAGAATACTCATACCATTTGCACCAGGGTAAATGGCTTTTCAAGTTAAAAAGAAGTGAAAAATCAGAACCAGAAATAAAAGAGTTTTCAGAGTAACAGAGGCAAGTGTATTTTCATAGTGACTGGCATGATGTGATATCTGATCCACAATTACTGTAACAAACCCAGTTTGAAGAGTGATTTCTGGGGAAAGTAATTTTGCTTAGTCAAGCAACAGCATCCTTCAGGAGATCCATCTTACCCAGGGGAATAAGGTTCTCCCAGTGCAAGGGTGTAGCAATAAAAGAAATGGTGGTGTAGCTGCACTTGGGCCCATTAGCTGGGCGAGGAGGTCCATGCTCCTTAATGTGACTTTGGCCCCGGATGCTGGGAAGAGGGGTGGGTGGGCATTCCGCCTCTTGAACTAGGACCTGTTCCAATCTAGACATACCCCTAATGAAATATCTAAATAATATTCAGAGATTACAATTAAAACATAGAGTCTTTTACATGAGAGAGGGAATCTAGCAGATTGACAAATCCACTTTTAAAAAAGTTGAACGGGGAGTGTTTTCACGCACCGGAAGTCTCCGGATGCCATTGAAAACAGTGTCGCCCAGCGGCTTACACATTATTTCTAAAACTGGATTTGTAAAATCCGGGTTTAAAAATTATGTGTTAGCTGCCAGGTGGAGCTGTTTTCATTGGTGGCTGATGACTTCCGGTACATGTTTGTAAACGCTCCCCGTGCGACTTTTTAAAGAGCAGATTTCTCAATCTACTAGATTCCCCTGTTAGTCTAAAAATGCCCCTAGACTCGTTTTCAATGCAAGAACTAAAACAACATAAAAAAAAAGGTTGATCAATGCCAAACAAGTTGGAAGGAAGCCTTGAGGGGGCAATGTGAGGAGACTGTGCACAAATATAATTGGATTCAAACATCAGCATTTACAAAATAAAGAGTTGTATGACTGCCATTTTTGCAGCATCAGAATAAGAAATATCATAAGCTATAGTGTGCCTTGTAAACGAGAGTCCTTAACACTGCCTGCACTTTTGCCTCAGAGCAAGTTCTGAGTGGAGGTATAACTATTCCCTTCCCAGCCCCCCAATTTTAGATTATGCCCCCTGGCTTTAAAACCCATCTCATCTCAACTGGTTAATTACCAGAAATCCTTGATTATTACAGGCAAATAAAATAGATGTAATGATGTACATACTGTCACAGACACAGGATTCTTCTTTAGTAACAAACTAAATCCCATGGTTTGGTTCAATTTAGATATGGGTATCATTCCGGTCCTTCCAAATGACATTCCTCAGGTCTTATTTCCTGGTAACAAACATGTCTGGCTCTCCCTACTCTTCTATATTGCCACCAAGAGAAGTCATAATATTCTAAAAAAAAGTGCCTGGAAACCAGTCCCAGAGCTACCATGCTGAGCTGCTTTCTGGGGCATTATCATCCCCACTGGGTAGGCAATGTAGGCTCTAACTCATTTTGAACAAACAGTGGGTGAAGAAAAACCAGACAGTAACTACAATAGTCCACAGTAGCTTACATTCCATACAAATTCTGACACATTCCATACAAATTCTGTGGAACTGCAAACGTTTAAAGTGACAATCCTGTATATTTATCTGGAGCATTATCATCCCCACTGCAATGTAGGTTCTGACTCAATTTGAGCAGAGTGTGTGAAAAAAAACAAGACAGTAACCCACAATAGCCCACAGTAGCTCATATCTGTATGTGTACGTATATACATATATACACACAATTTTATATATATATATATATATATATATATATATATATATTGAAACCCAGTGTGCTACTGACGAAGGTGGAAGCCGAAACGTTTAGCTCCAGCTTCAGCATCAGCTTTTTATCTTTCCATCTACCTCTGTTTATCAATCTACATCTACAAAAAATTGTTATTAAATTATTGATTGACTGCATCCTCCTGGAATGCAGAGCTTCCTTGAGAGTTGTGCTGTTCAGTTGCTTTCCAAGTCTCTCGCGCGCTGGGGGGAGGGCGGGGGGATAATTTCAGACATTATGAGATCACGGACAACCACAGTGAATCCCCTGTGGTGAACATGATTCCCGGAACGTCTGATGTGCGTTCTGCCAGATGTTACCCCAGTGAACCTCTGGCAGGAATCACATTGACCACGATTCTAATTGTGGTGGGATAGGACACAAACCGTGGTCACGGTGGCCATGGTCTGGAAAAGGCTGAAGGTAACATCTGTTACCTTCAGCCTTGTCAGATCACGGTCCCAACCACGGAATGGGATCAGACACAGTGGCCAGATTGGCTGCTGCGCCTGCCCATCTCCTGAAAGGCGGGCGGCTGGGGGAGCGTGGGGGGTGGGGCTTTGCGGCCGCACGTCGCGCCACACTGTCCCGCCCCCTCCCCAATCCCCCTCCAGAATTATTATTATTATTATTATTATTATTATTATTATTATTAACAAACATTTATATAGCGCCAGCAGTGTACCTGGCACTTTACAAAGTAATAAAATAGACACGGTCCCTGCCCCTAGGGCTTACAATCTGAGAGA
>QEPC01005125.1:922616-945201 GCA_003113815.1 Sphenodon punctatus
CCGCCAGTGCCACTGCCTCCCCCGCCTCCACCTCCTCCTCCTCCTCGCCCCTCGCTCTCTCCTCTGCCACCACCTTCTTCCTCCTCCTGCCTCCTCGCTCCATCCCACCATGTTAGCCAGCCATGTTTTTCCCTTTAAATCTCCCTCCGGTGAGTGTGTTGATGCCGGTTGCCTGACAGCACCGTTACGTGCATTGCCCATGCCTGGGGATCATTTCCTTTGATCCTGGGTGGTGGTTGGCGTCCAGACATTACGTTTGGTTGGTCACGGGTGGGGATCTCATTGACCAAGCGTCCACGAGAATTGGTGCGGGGAGTCCGGGAAGTGTGGTTGAAATTGACCCCGTGCGGGTATTGAGCGTGGTGAACATCTGGCGGCCACCAAACAGATGTTCAGGGCGCTTTGGCCCTGCTGTGGGGTTGAGCGTGGTTCACTGTGGTTGAGCGTGATCTCGCAACGTCTGAAAATACCCAATGTTAGGAGTTATTTGCAAAGGGATAGAGAATAAAACTGAGGATGTCATAATGCCTCTATACAAGTTGATGGTGCGACCACACCTGGAATATTGTGCGCAGTTCTGATTGCCACACTTCAAAAAAGACATAGCTAAACTAGAAAAGGTACAGAGAATGGTAACGAGAATGATAAAGCGTATGGAATGGCTTCCGTACAAAGAGAGGCTTGACAAGCTGGGTCTCCTCAGCTTAGAGAAGAGAAGACTGAGAGGGGACATGACAGAAGTTTAAAAAATCTTGAGTGGGATGGAATCAGTAGATAGGGAGCGGTTATTTACACTCTCAAATAGTACTAGAACTAGGGGACACTCCATGAAACTAGCTGCCGGCAGATTTAAAACAAATAAAAAGAAGTACTTTTTTCACTCAATACATAAATAAATGATAGAATTTGTTGCCATGGGACATTTTCAGGGCCAATAGTATAGCTGGGTTTAAAAAAGAACTGGATATGTTCTTAGAGATTAGGCCCAGTAATGGCTATTACCCAAGTAACTTACATGATTAACTTCTTACTGTCGAGAGCTGGGCGTGAACAACAGGGAATGGATTGCCCATTGTGACTGTTGGTTCTTCTCCCATGCAATCAAGATTGGCCACTGTTGGAGGACAGGATGCTGGGCTTAATGGACCATTGGTCTGACTCAGTATAGAACTACTTATGTTCTTATGTTCTAAATGTATTTCCAACTGTAACGTATTCATTTTACATCTGATACATGGTTTGTGCATACATAAATTTGGGAGAATAGTTACAGAGTTATGCTTTTATGAGCACTTGCAGTGAGGTTGGAGACTGCAGCACACACAGTCACACGCAAAGAGCCTTGAGCTAGCTTATGAGCTATATCACATTCTAGCTATGGTGGGGGCTGTGAAACTTGGCAGAAGCTTATATTTGCTTCCCAATGTCCACCCCAAACCTCCCTGATATCAGTGATTGGGTAATGACAAGCTGGAAGCCTTGAAAACATCTCCAGAGGATAAGCCTATACTAAGGATTCTCTTATGTTTGTCACAGTGGTGCAAGATGGGTTTGTGATGCCAGTATGCTGGGAGATATGTCAAACATGTATTCGTACTCTGTGCTGTACCAAAACCAACCTCCCTGTGTGTAAGTGGAAGTTGGAAGCATCTGCTTAGGAAAGAGCCAATAAAGGATTCTCTTATGTCCTTTGTCACAGTGCTGCAGGATGTATTTGGCATGCCAATTGGCCAGTCTGGATGTGTCAGTTGTGTCTCTTGATGTCTGGGATGCTTCCCCTTCCCCTCTGCCTTGCTTCCTGAAGTCCCCGTTATGTCCTGAAATCTTTGTTTTTATCCCAAAAGGTTCTGGATTAGTATTTCCATTACTGCTGTTAAATTAAAAATGTTTAATTTATTATAAAATCTATCTATCTATCTATCTATCTATCTATCTATCTATCTATCTATCTATCTATCTATCTATCTATCTATCATTGTAGTTTTATAATGAACCTTATCTCAAGAAATTAAGCAAGGGAACAACCCACAAAACAGGTATGCAATAAAAATAATAAATATACAGAATAAAAATATCCCCATATAAACTGTTTTCCTATGGATTTTTTCCTGCTCCCTTAAGAAGTGACCAAATAAATAAGTCTTGCATAACTCATAAAATGTTCAGGCTTGGGCATTGGGTGTCTTCAGACGTGACGTTGACACGGTGAACCACGGTGAATACCCACCTGGGGTCACCGTGTCCCGTACGTCTGTTTGGCGGCCGCCAGATGTTGGCCACGGTCAATCGGCACATGGGGTCAATTTGAACCATGCTTCCCGGGCTAGCCGGGGGAAGGTCCCGGGAAGCGTGGTCAAATGGACCCCGGGCCGTGGCCAATGAAAAGTAACGTCTGGCCGCGTGCCACGGCCCGGGATCCCCGGCGGGATCCCGGGCCGTGGCACGATCGGCCGGACGCGGCGGCCGCATTGGCCCCGCCACCCGCCCGTCTCCTCGGAGGGCGGGCGGCGGGGTGCGTGGAGGGGGCGGGGCCGTGCGGCCACACGTTGTGCCGCGTGACCCCGGCCCCTCCCACTTTCCCCGCCGGGATCCCCCCGGCACGTCTGTTGAGCCATGACGGGGTGACCCCGGCGGGGAACGAAGCCGGTGGTGCCGGTACGGCGCCAAAGGGCCCCGTATCGTCTGAAAGTACCCTTTGTTGAATATCCAGGGGGAGGCAGTCACAAAGCTGAACTGAGAATGCCTCTCTAAATGCCTTTGCATGATTTTAGAAAGAAAACATTTTGGAAATGTTCACTTTTAAAAGAAAAGGAATACAAAATGAAGGAGCTAGCATTTTCAAATTAATATTAATTTTTGTTTAGAGATTACTATATCACATAACACAAACTGAGAAAATGAGACATACTATCCTGTTAGATGTTCCTTACATAAGTAATAATTGTATGCAGTGCTCTTGAAATAAAACAACTCATTCCACCGAGTAACTCATTCCACTGCCCAGGCCTTTGGTGTGGGCGGGAGGGTGGGTTAGGGTTTGTTATCTCCCCAACCCTGTTTATTGTTTTTATGCTAAATTGTATCCCAGGGCCCTGTTTTAAAACATTTAAATTGTTTTGATTTGTTTTAAATTGTTTTATATCTGTTTTTATATGTATTTTTTATTACTGTTGGAAGCCGTCCCGAGCTGTATGCAGGAGGGGCGGGGTATAAATTTAGTAAATAAATAAATAAATAAACAACAATTTTAATTTTTAATTTTTATTTTTGACCCATCCTTCCCCAAAGGCTCAGTGCTTTACTTCATAATAATACACATATATACAAAAATAAACCCTATAAACACTATATGAAATAGGGGTATTTTGGAATAACTTTCATTTTTGTGGAACATTTTTGTGAAAATGGAACAGGTATTAGCTTTTTCCAATTATAATCCTAGCCAATTTTTTTTTAAAAATAATTCCATTGTACATGTGTAAAATGGCAACCAGACCATTCTGTGCATATGCAAAATGACTGCTATCCTTACCCAAATGACAATGAAGGGGCAGTCTGGCCCATTCTGATTGAAAATCAGAACTGGTGAAATTCTTAATTCACCCATAATATGAAATCCTATTAATCACTCTCTGATCCCTTTCCCTGCTTGCTAAAGTTCGCACCAAATACTACTTACAGGAATAAGACTTTTTTAGAATGAGGCTCTAAGAGTGTTCAGATTTTCATTCATGTGAAAACCATGACAAATATTTTATAATAAAATTAAGGTCAAAATTGCAAGACCAAGAGGTAGAAGGGGAAAAAGCAACCATATGCCTTGGGTACAGCCATCATAACAGAATGAAAAGCAATGCTGGACCGATTGAATCTCTGTATGCTACATTGGTAATTAGGACAAACAAATTCCAGTCTGTTTTTAAATCGTATGTCAGGACTTTCAATTTTTCCTCTAGCAGAATATACCAAGGCAGACCAAGAGCATAATGAACTAAAATCATTCCCTTGACCTTCACATCAGACTTTCAATCTATATCTGCCATTTAAATAGGAAAATAGCAACCTGGTATAACTTAAGATAAAGCAAACACCTCAGCTGATTCCAAGAACAGAAAGAAGACAACTATGGTGTTTGCCACAGGCATATGAAAGAGATAAAGAAAGATAAAAGCTTTAAAAAAAGGTGGACAATAATGAATATAAGGAAATGGAGAAAAAGAAGAAAGCTCTTTCAAAGTAAAAGTTTTCAAAAAGAAGCAAACAATTTTCCCCGAGAAGAGGAATCTGGTATGCTTCTTCAATCTTAATAAAGCATTTACGGGCATAGGCACACTCTGGCACTTGAAGGGAGCAGACACTTGGATGTTTTACCTCTGGCATAAAGTCCTACAATAGTGAGTTTTTTTATATTTAATGGGATGCAGGGTCATTTCCCGTGGGCTATTTAGTGGACCTTTGTAGCTTCAAAATGTGATTCTTCCCTCAGAAGTGCCTAAAGCTGATTATTAACCATGATTCATAAATTCTTCAGAAGACGATCAAGTTAGATTTATAAATTCAGGCTGTGATAGAATGTAGCCTCTTTCTGTCTGTCTGTAAATACCAAGAAGTACTACTAGCTTGCAGGAAAATAACCTTCTTGGCTTTATTTTGTTTTCTTGATGTCCCTTTTCCACAATAAAACAACTGTTTGCATGATTTCTTGGCATTTGAAGAAGAAAGGTGCACTGAATGGAAAAAAAAAGTGACAGGTATAACAATGCTACCTGAGATTCTAAATTGCATAGTTCAAAGGCATAGGGACATGGAGTGAACCAGCTTTCAAAAATGCTGAGTATTTAACGCAAGGGAGAGAAATAGAGATGAGGCAGGGCGAAATGTTTACTTCACTGAATCTTTTGAAATTTAGGAGCATCCCAAATATTTGATGATTCTGAACTGATCTCAGTGAAATCCTGACCTATAGATATACTACAGATAATCTGGGGAAAATGAGTCCAGTGAATCCCCAAGCCTCTCAGCACATTGAGATGAGAGCTGCACTCAGGGCATGTGGTTGCTTCCCCTACGCCTCTGTTTCAGGAACCTTGGAAGCCAAAACAAGTAAATAAATAAACCCTTGACAGAGTGCCTTGACATCTGCATATTTTATGCTATTTTTACTTTGCAAGCAGTAGTGATTATGAAGGTAAAGTTTGTGAGTTTCCCTTATTTTTACCACAGATTTGAAATGTTTTAAAGTGCCTGTTTCAATTTCAGTACAGATCCCCAGTCTCAACCTTCTCTCTGCCACTCTTTAATTTGAGGACTGGTTGTATACCTTGTATTGTTGGATTTTAGAGTGTAAAAGCAGCGGGAGAGGCCACTGTCTTTAATGGGATTATATGGCTAAATTCCAAATAACACCCAAGGGTGGATACGAAACACTTATGTAACTGAAACAGCATTCAATTTTTTTCCAGCAGTATCTAATTTCTGGACAGTTGCATTTGCCAAGCCATGGTGCTATTTGCTCTCCTCAAATTACTGGAAAAATAAGAAGGGGTGCCCTTAATGAAAGATGTGAGCCCAACTCTCTGACATTTTATCCCAACGTCTTTGCGGAAGAAAAAGTAAATGGACCCCTCAAAATCAGTGTGTTCAGTTCCCGCTGCCCCTCTTTAATTTGGGAGCTGGTTGTATACTTTGTAAATTGTATTATTATTATTTTTTAAGTGCTCAGCTGTACCGGGGCCAGGGAAGCATTGCCAGAATCATTCATCTAATCATGGAAACAAAGAACTGTAATCAGATGCAAGGTTGCATGGTTGTCCAATATAAGGACTTTGGATTCAATTCTTTAACCACATGTGTGGGAGTAGTCCAATTGAGGATTACAACCTTTGGTTGTCATCCACAATCCACTTATTTCAGAGTATGTAAGCTTCAGTAGGACTACTCCAGAATAAGTGAGTTGTAGATTGCAGCTAGAGCAGAAATAAGTAGCCCATTCTTTTTTATGCTCATCAATCTTCTTCTTCTTTATTTTTATATAGCAGCCCCCTGCCATGGCTCTCGGTGCGCTTTACATATAACAAACACAACTTTTAATCCTCACAACAACCCTGTGAGGTAGGTTAGGCTGAGAGAATAGTGTGACTGGCCTAAGGTCACCCAGTGAGTTTCTGGCTAAGGTGAGACTTGAACTGGTGTTCCCCACTACTTCCTGGTCCAAGTACTACACACTTAATCCCAAACTCCCTGCATGCAGCACACACACATGATCCTGTGTGGCTTCCATATTATTTGTGTGCACCACACAGGGTATTTTCAGATGAAATGCTACCACGGATAACCACTCTTTACTCTGGCATGGTCATGTATGGTGGTCTCATGTGCGATCCTGCCCACCAGATGTTACTTCGGGCAGGATCAGAGGTTTACCCAGACCTTGGCAGGGTTAACTCCGGGTTGTGTGCTGGGCTCCCTGCCAACACACAACATGGAATAAGTCCTGCCACGGTCCGGGGAAGCCATCCCCGGACCAGGGTAGAGTGGGCCAAGTGCGTCATCATGTATGATGGCCTGCTCTACCCAACTCCGGTCGGTGACTGGAGTTTTTCTGGGTGGCGCAGCGGCTTCATAGGCAGTCGCTCCCATCCATCAGGGAGGAGGCAGGGTCGTGCTCAGCAGCACTTGTTTTCATGAAGACAAAAATTAAAATCCATTTTTCATTGCAATAATTATTGCAATAATGTTTCCCAACAATAAAAAACAAACAAAAAGTTCTGAAGTTCTGGGATAAAAATGAAAATTGTTAGAATTTTTTAATTTGGGGACATAAATTTCAAGCTGTAACTTCTTCCCCCCGCCCCCATCTGATTTGCATGAAATTTTGACAGATTGTATCCCTCACCCAAGGAATCACCCTGCAACATTTCAGAAACATTGGATAAAGGGTCCCAATTTTACAAGTATCATGATTTGTGATGCATTTCTGGTTTTAACTTCTTCGCTTCACATCATTTGGATGGAATTTTGGAAAGATTATACCACTCACAAAACGGACCGTCTCTGCAGTATTTCAGGAAACACTGGATAAAAGGTTCCAATTTGATAAGAAATTGTACTTTTATGATTCTAAGAGAAGAAATAGTAGTCCAGAAAATTTGGGGACAGAAAAGAAAATTTCATAATATAACCAGAACTTCAGACAGCAAGACAGAGGGGAGGGGGAAGCATCCCAGTAATCAAGAGATTGTGACAGATTACATATGAGAATCCCTTATTGTTTCTTTCCGAAGCAGATGCTTGCAACCTCTCAGCAACAAGCAGGGAGTTTGGGGTGGACACAGCACAGAATGAGGATATGTGAGTGACATTTCTGCTGCCAATTTGCATCACAAACCCATCTTGTATTTGAACAATTGCCTACTGCTTTACTGGCAGGTAGGCAATGTCATCTACCTAGACATTTCAGACTCTGTCCGCATCAGACAGGAGTTATCAAAGATACTATGCATTACATTCTAGAGTGTTCATTTTATGAAGAACTAAGAGATGTCTGGCTCAGACAGCTGTTTAGGAAAGCTGATTATTTGTCACTGCCCCCCCCCCCAAAGAAGATGAGGGCACCTTGTATGGGTTTTAACAGCTGCACTTTTTATTAATAATCAAAAAGGGGGAAGGCGTATCCCTCCTGCTTCCCCCTTTGAACTGGGGTCCTATCTATTTACTGTTCCTAACTGTTACCCAGACCACAGGAGGATCCCATCCTGCACCCGGCACTATCCGGTCTGCCTGTCAACCTTCTTTCCCACATCTTCGGGTTAAGCCCAAGGGGAATCCTCCTGTGCCCTACCTTACCCAACTGCATTAACTTACCCCAACCCCGACCACCGGGTTTCCCCGGACCAGAGCGGGTTTCTCGTACCTACCCCCTTTTGCCCCTGGGGGTGGGGGTTTAAACAACAAGGGTGAGGACACCATGACCTACTGTTTGGTACATGGTCCGCCCAGTGGGTCCGGCCGCTCACCTCTCACTCTTGGGCTGACCATACGGTGGGCCGCACTGATTGGCTATGCATGGCCTATGCCCATCTCTTAAGGAGATGTTCCTATTCAATACTATACTAACAACTTCAGTTTCCAACAATTGGCCTGAACTCAGCCTACCGCCACCAGAACTGCCAGCTTTGCTTGACTGGTTCACCGCCACAACTTTAACTTTCCAGGATTTCTTTTAGGCTACGTTTCAGTATCCTGAGGTATAAGTTGCATCCAGCATCTGATAGATGGACCCCATCGCTCCGGAATAATTCATCTCTGTCATGACTAATCTCCTTATGACAGATGACAAACCCTCCTGCTCTTTGCAGCCAGGCCCCAATTTCCCCATTTGCTCTTTTTCTAGTCCGGTCAACCCTCCCCGGGCACTGAGCATTAGCCCAAACTCTCCTCTGCAGCATTTCTGACCATACTAGTGTACACCCTTGAAATCGTTCCTGGACCATTCGCAAATCCACCTTTGCCCTCTTCATCAACCACAGCCCTGTAAACCTAGGCAGGTTGTTTTCACCTAGATGAACTACAATCACTGCCAGTGCCGGGAATTTTTCCTTCACCGCTGTCAGCATTGGGAGCAATTGCTCCCACAGCATTCCATGCCTACCCAGACAGATTATGTCTGCCCGGTCACCTAGGCCCAGTTGGGTGCCCCACCCGCTGCGTGGGGTAATTTTCCCTGTCCAATATATGATGCTGTGGCTGACGATCCACACCACCTTCCATCCCTGCACAGTTGACATGTCTGGAAGAGAAATAAGAGTTATGCAGTTGCCCTGGTATCCTCACTTGCCCCCACCTCCTTGGTTCAGTGTTCCTGATGTACAGGTGATATGCGTCTGATCACCACCTCCCTATTTGTTGTGTTTGCTTCCCGGGAAGTCCCATGCTTGCGGCAACTGATGCTGCCCCTATCCAGAAGGAGTGTGCGGTGTAGCAGACCGGGTCAAGACCAACTTCCTTAACTTCCTTAACACACATGGTAATAACTGCCCCAAATTGATATCGTGATATCCCTATGAAGAAACAACGGGCCTTCCGCCTTCGGGCGGGATGTTAAATACTGTTTGATTGCTTCAACTGGGCAAGTACTGACATCGTCTGAAGGGCAAAGCCTCACCACTCGTCCCCTTCCCCTTTGGTCAGTCTTTAACCTTCGCAAGTGTAACAGGAGGGTTCCTCCCTGCCAGTCCACATCATGAATCTTCAGGGCTGCCCCCGACCTGTCTGCCCTGGATTGAGAAACTATCTCACTGATCCTGAAGACCCCGAATAGTGCTACATGAAATACGGCCGTAAAAAGTGCTACCTCACTGTTCAAATGACACACGATATGTAACGCCTGACTGATACTATTAAGCAGCTGGGGTGTAATGGGCGCCCTGGTGTCCGGTGCTCGGGGGGTACGTCTGGCCCAACTCTCCTTTAAACAGCTCATAAAAAAGCTGTTATTGGGAGAGGGGTAGCCTGCCAGGTGACTTGGAAAGGCCACTACTTTTCCTGCTATTGTCCCAGGAGCCAAACCTCGTTGCCTGAGCTGGAGCGCAAACTGAAGTATGTGTCCGTCAGGGATAGGGAATCCTAGTTCCCAACCTTTCCCTGACCTGTATTCCTGGAATTCTGCAAATGTTGATTCATATGCCCGCCTGGTTCTGGGCACGAGGGATCCCTGCACTGCCTGATATAAGTCTATAATCCAAGACTCCACATGTCCCTCAGGAATGACTCGGGCTCCTCCCTGGTGTCTGGTGCCAGCTGGTGAAAAGGGTCTGTCTGAAATCTAGAAAGGGCATCGACTATGCTGTTATAGATCCCGGGCACGTACCTGGCCATGAACAAAATGTTTGTCCGCAGGCACTTGAGAACAAAGTGCCGGACCAGCCACATAACCCTTTTCGATTTTGAGGACAGCTTGTTAACAATGTGAATGACAGTCATATTGTCGCACCAGAATAAGACCCTTCTATTGGCAAATTCCACCTCCCACAGCTCTACCACCACCACTATAGGGAAGAACTCTGGGAATGTTAAGTCACGGGTTAGGCCCTGTGTTTCCCATGCCTCCAGTCATGGGTCCGTGCACCATTTTCCTCTAAAATATACCCCAAAACCATGGCATCCCACAGCATCGGAGTGTATCTGCAGTTCCACTTTCAAGAGGAGTCGCCGCCACCAGAAACTCACCCCATTATAGCCCTGAAGGAAGGTCTCCCAGGTCGCCAAATCCTCCCACATCACCCTAGTCACTCGGATATGGTGATGTGATGGACGGTTGCTTCCAATGTGGGCATATAAATGAGACGTGAATGCCCTCCCTGGTGTGATGACTCGTCAGGCAAAGTTAAGACTGCCCATAAGGGACTGCAACTGTCTTACTGTTACCTTTGGGGCTGCTGCTACCGCCGCTACCATTTCTCTAAGGGCTCGGAGCTTGTCCTCTGGCAATCTGGACAGAACATTCGGTGTCCAGCTCTATGCTGAGATAGGTCAGCCTGGTTGTCAGTCCCTCAGTTTTTTCGGGCACCAACGGCACCCCCAGCTCTTTGGCCACGTCCTGAAATGCGCGCATTCCCAGCGCACACTCGGAGGTCCCTGCCCTTCCTGCGAAGAGGAAATTGTCTAAATAATGTGTGATTGAGCTCTGCCCAGTGCGTTGGTGTGTGATCCATTCGAGGATGGTACTGAACTTTTCGAAGGCCACACGTGAGATGGAACATCCCATGGGCATTGCCTTGTCAAAGTAAAACTTACCCTGGAACTACATGCCCAAGAGCTCAAAGTCCTCGGGATGCACTGGCAGAAGTCAAAACACAGACTCGATGTTGAATTTCATGAGAAGGGCCCCCCTTCCACAGGAGCGCACCATTTCGACTGTGGAGTCAAATTATGCGTACCTTACATAGCACAGATTGGGAGGGATTGCATCATTCACCGACACCCCTTTGGGATGGGATAAGTGGTGAATCATGTGAAACTCCCCCGGGGTCTTCTTCAGCACTATGCCCAGTGGGGATATACATAAAATGGGGATAGGCAATTCGTCAAACGGGCCCTGAATCCTCCCTTCCCTAACTTCGTTATCAATTTTTTGCTGGACCAGATGCTCGTTCCCCATCACTGACTTCAAATTCCTAGCTCCCAAATGGTAACGGGGGCCCTCGGTCAGGATTCTGAATCCCTGCCTAAATCCCTCTACAACATAGTAGGCAGTCAGGCAGTCAGGGTAGCCATGAGTGGGCAACCTCAATGCCTCATGCCGTACCGGGGTTGGCGCCCTTTCCCACTGGTTGGGTGGCTCCTCCTTGGCTGGCGAGGGTCTTCCTGTTGCCCAACCGCCCCTGTTTCTAGTTCTGTACTGCCAGAACCACATGCACGCAGATGCGGCGTGGTTGCCCGCGCACTGCATGCACACGAGCTTAAATCTACATTGGGCCCAAAAACACCTGCCTCCATCGTTGAAATCCCAACATGTTGGCCCTCCTGGTGGCTGCCTTCCTCTACCTCTCTGTCCCCCTTCGATTTGCTGCATGCCCCCTGTGCAGGACAGCACGTGGCCACTATCCAACTGCGGGGCATACCTGGAACAGCTAATGCATTCCAGCCAAATGTCATGGGCATGCAAATCCCAATGCAGGCATGGGTTGTTGGCTGCCCTACATCAGAAGGATTCGTCGTAGCACAGCCACACTCCAGGACCTCCCGTATCAAAGACTCGGTGCACAATATCCAAGTATTTGATCATCTCCAGTCCGCGTTCAGGGAACTTAACCAGTGTCACACCCATATAAATGGTGTAGGCAGCTGTCCAGTTGGACCAGGTGCGCTCCGCCTTTGGCCTTTTAAACATCTCCTTCTCTTTCTTCTCCTCCTTATCATTGGGGTTGGGTAAAGGGTCGCTGAAAAGGAGGGCGAATATATTGATATATTCGCCACTCCAAATCTTCTCTCTAGTGGCCTGGAGCAGATGCTTGCCCAGCAGAACTGAGATGTCCGCATACCCCCTCCCCTGACAAAGGGCGGGGCTCCTCCTTATGGCCACAGCACTGCACGGCCAAACCCATGCAGCACCTATCTTTACCCCATACCTGGGCAACCACTTTGTATCCCTGGGCCAGGCAATGTCCGCAGGCACTGGCCTGGCACTGTATGCCCCATCCCCCCTGAGTGACACCCCTATTCGCATCCTGAATAGTAATGGCTGCTTCCCTGTTCCCCCTAAGTACACTCTACTGCTGAGGATTCTTCTTCTTGTCCCCTATAGGGCCCCTGCCCCCACTGGTTACTGTCCCCTTCCCACCAGCGGTTGTTGACCTGCTCACCTTCAAACGGTTCAGGCTCAAACCAAGGCCTGGGGTCCACTGGCCCATGCTGCCTCTGCTGGGCTGCCTCTAGGCTCTCCGTCAGTGCCTGGATGCCTTACTGAAGAGCATTGATTTGCGCCTGGTAATTGGGTGGGAATTCCTCCCTCTGCCTGCTGGTCTCTGGCTCTTCATCCCTGTAACGAGATAGGAGGGCCCGCTGCTGCTCACTCCCCTGGTGACGCAGGCCCTCCCTGCTACCTGGGGTCGAGACCCCCACCACTTCACTCATTGCAGTCACCTGTAAGCCACCCTCACAATTGGTCATTTGCCCATGGCCCCACTCCAGCTCCTCTATGTGAGCCTGATAGCTGGCTAGCTGGGCCTGCATGGCTTGAAGGACTGCCTCCTGGGTGGCCCTGCCCTGTTGCTTCCTTTTATCTTTAGCCCCTTTGGAGGGTGGCCCAGCGGCCCTCTTCGTCAGGGCTTTCCTCTGGTCCTTCCGTGTGTGAGGGGCCATATTACCACCGGCTTGCTGTAGGCCCTACCTAATAGCCCCTCTCCCCAGTAAGGTTTAACCCAGGGGGGGTGTCTCCTTTGACTGCTGAATCAAGAAAGGCGGGGGGGGACTTCTGGGAGAATGGCTAGAGGTGGGTCCACAAGTCCGCTGAATCGAGACACTTAAGAATGGGCCTGGGGGTGATGGCCCAATATATGGTGTGGGAGGAGTACCCCACCATTCCCCACTGTGCCTGTTAGGCCCAGTAGACCAACCTCCCTATAAGCCCCCTCCCCTGGGTTCCCTCTGCTTGAGAGGAGAGGGGGGAATCTGCTCACACCCCTGGGGAGAGTCCCTCGTGGCCAAACCTGGCTGCATTAAATGCACTGTCCTGTGCAGCTTCCCCATAGTATGATATGGGGGTGTATCGCGCACGATGGGGGCCTCAGCCGGTGCTCTAATTCAAGTATGGAGGAGGGTGCCTGTAATTATAACCCCAGACCTCGGTTCAGAGGAGGGGAGGCCTCCCTGTACACTGGTATGGGGGTGTCTGTAATTATAACCCCCCTCCTCGGTCCCAAGGGGGGGCCTCCCCGTACACTGGTGAGGGACTCTGGCCCTGCCCGCACCCAGAGGAGACCCGATCCCCCACCTGGGAAGGGCTAGGCCGCCTCTCCCCCACCCGTTCCAAACTTCGGTCTTGAGATGGAGTCAAGTGGCCCACTCCCAGCACCACCTCATGGCCGCCCTTGCAGTTGCTCCTCCCCCACAAGCGACGGTCCACACTCCGAGGGAGGGGGGGTTTGCTATCCTGCCCTGCTCACCACCCATCATGAAATCACTGTGATAGGAGGCGATCAGACTGGTCCTTGCCACGCTACCTTGCAACACGTCCTTCTCCCTGCTCCATGCCCAGTCAAAGAGGCATGCAGGCAGGGAGACTAAGATGGTGCCCGGGAATCCCGGCTCTCGTGAGAGACCTGGGCACCTTGAATTTTGGTTGCCAGGCAACCTTGGCTTCCCGCCCGTCCTGCTGGTGGCCGTTCCTGACCCCCCTCGTCTCCTCTGTTCCAAGGAGGGAGGGGACACCGCCAAACCCCCGCTGCGGTGAACACGGAGGGGACTTCTCCAACTGTGAAAAACTGATATGATTGCTCCAGTAAAAGGATGATCTTTCAGTTTAGAAGGTGGCTCTCTTTGCATATTTGACTGTGCAGTGTAGACAGAAATATCCTCTATTCAGCTGTAACTATTGTTGGGAAACGTGGTGGCCTTGGGGACTTTTTGAATTTTTTAGACTTTTTAACATTATTTTTATTCTGTTTAAGTTTCTTTTCTTATATTATACGAACATTTATGTTCTTGGCCTTGGCAAAAGCTAGTGCTGAATAAACCTGAACTTGAAACGTAGAAACCCATCTTGTAACACTGTGACAAACGTAAAAGAATCCATGGAATAGGCTTATTCTCTGGAGATGCTGCCCAGGCTTCCAACTTGCCAGTATCCAACCATTACAACCCAGGAGGCTTGTGGTGGTCATTGTGGAGGAAATATAAGCTTTTTCCAACCTGCACAGCCCCCACCATGGCTTGATCTTATGTGGCTTGTAGGCTGGCTCAGGGTTCTTTGTATGTGACTGTGTGTGCTGAAATCAACAGCCTCACTGAAAGTGCTCATAAAAGCACCTACTCTCCCCAATGTATTCCCCCACAGACTTTGGGGTGCCAATGACTGAAACCTGTGCAAATGCTAGCTTCATCTAACACCTGTTCCCCCTCTGCTCTGTCTACCTGTCTTCTTCACTCCTTTATTTTTCACTCTCTCTACAAATTCTCCCAAAAGAAGATCTGTGCATGTATTAAAGCCTCTATAATTTAAATCGAGGCAAGACCTGCAAGTGATTTAAGGAAATTTGTTAAAACCATGAAACTTACATTACTTATATAATTGGGATCCTTTCGCCAATATTTCTGAAATTTGTCAGGAATGATCATTTTTGTGATGGGAACAAACCATCCAAGGGTGATTTCAGATGTGCCAGGCCATCCTGTGGCCATGGCACGGAATCACCTTTTGATTCCCCTCCGGAATCAGATCAGCCCGTCAACAGACGTGGCGGCTGATTCCGGAGGGGGTTGGGGGAGGGTTCAGGGCTGTGTGGTGCAATGTGCGGCCGCACAGCCCCCCCCCACACTCCCAAGGCCTGCCGCCATCTGGAAGATGGGCAGACACAGCGGCCAATGCAGCCGCAGTACCCGCCCGCCCCCCCCCCGGGGTGTTGGCCATGGCCCGGAATCAGCAGCGGGCATGGCCGCTGATTCCAGACTCTGGTCCGGGAGAAGACGTGACATTACCACAGTCAACCACGGGGAATCCAGCTGTGGTTGACCTTGGTAACGACACGTCTGTTGGGCCGAAAAGTGATTCCTGCCGGGTGTTCACCCCCAGCGGGAATCACTTTGGGTATTTTCAGGCATTACGAGATCACAGTGAACCACTGTCAATACCTACATGGGGCCAAAGCACCATGAACGTCTGTTAGGCGGCCGCCAGATGTTCTCCATGGTCGATTCCCACATGGGGTCAATTTCACCCATGCTTCCGGGGCTCCCCGCCGGACAATCGCCGCAAGCGTGGTTAAAGAGATTCCCAGAAGGAACCAAAAAAAGTAACATCTGGCCGGCTACCGCGGCTCAGAATCTCTGGCAGGATTCCAGGTCATGGTCAAATCAGATGGGCGCTGTGGCCGCATTGACTGCGGCGCCCTCCCATCTCCCCAGAGGGCAGGCAGCAGGGGAGCGTGGGGGGGCAGGGCTGTGTGACTGCACGTTGCACGGCGCGGCCCCACCCCCTCCCCGATTCCCCACCGGGATCAGCTGGCATGTCTGTTGGACGTGCCAGAATGATCCCAGTGGGGAATCATTTGGGTGATTCCGGGATGGGGCGAATGCCACCTTGTCTCATCTGAAATCACCCTTTGACCATTCTTTCAGAACTCTGGCTGCCCAGACCTCTGAAAGCATGGGGTATTTTCAGACATTACGAGACCACGCTCAACCACAGTCAATACCCTGTGGTGGGGAATGGCATCGTAACGTCTTTTGGGGAACCGGAAGTTCCCCCACAGATGTTAACCATGGTCAATCGCGGTGGTGAATCACATTCACCACACGATCGGTGGAACCGGCGGGACTGGCGCCGATCACGTGGTGAATGTGATTCCCCACCACGATGAAGGGGCCCGTCTCGTCTGGACGGAAGCCATGCCACGGAATCCCCAGCGGGATTCCAGGCCATGGTCATTCCGGGTGGGCTCTGCGGCCGCATTGACTGCAGCACCCACCCATCTCCCCAGAGGACGGGTGGCAGGGGAGCATGGGGGGTAGGGCCGTGAGGCCGCACGTTGCGTCAAATGGCCCCGCCCCCTCCCCGATTCCCCACTGGGATCAGCTGGCATGTCTGTTGGACATGACGGGCTTATTCCAGCGGGGAATCTGAAGAGTGGTTACGGGACGGGGCGAATGCCGCCCCATCTCGTCTGAAATCACCATCGGTCAAAGCGATTCCCGCTGGGGGTGAACATCTGGTGGGAATCACTTTTTGGCCCAACAAACATGATGCCACCATGGTCCCCATAGGGGGATTCACCGTGGTTGACTGTGGTGGCGTAATGTTTGAAAACAACCCAAGTTTCATCAAAATTTGATTTTTAAAAAGGGTATTCTCAAATGAGATGAGTGGGTGGGGGCCCCCATGGTCAGTGTGTGGTACAGAGGCAAGGGAGCCTTGCACGGGAAAGTGCTTCACATACATGGCCCCATGCACAGCTGCCCTGCCCAGGCACTGCCCACCCCATCCATGCAGAGGACAAGCCAGATTTTTGGTGAATGCCCTGTGGGGGTGCAGGGTGGAGATGTATGGGGGGTGGAGAAGCGTGGGGGTTGGGGGCTATGGGAGCATCACAGCCCTTGAATGGGATTAAGACAAGATGAGCCCCACAGAGCAACAGGTGGTCCTTGCATGGGACTGTCTTTTTTAAAAACATCCAAAGGCATTACAGCTGAAAATGTGTGTGCAAACCATGAAACAGTTAAATTGTTTATAAATTCAGGACTCTTTATCCAATATTTCTAAAATTTGGCACAGATGATCCCTTGCATGAGTTATACAAGGATTCCAAATTTCATCCAAGGTGGGTAGAAAACAAAGACATTACACCTGGAAATGTGTGCACAAGCCTCAAAGTGTAATTTCCCTATAAAATAAGGACACTTTATCCAATCTTTATGAAATTTGACATTGGTGTTCCCATAGTTGAGGGGTATTTAGTGTCCAAATTCCATGTAAATCAGATGACGAATGAAGTTACAGCCAAAAATCCGTTTCCCATTTGAAAGCAATGGAAAATGAAAATGAAACGTAAAAACAAAAATTAAAATTCTTGATAAAGAAAAGTGAAAAAATGAACATTTGAATAATGAAAACAAATACAAAAAATTAAATACAAAATGGGTCCTTGGTGCACACCCCTAATTAGTGCGCCATTAACTATAGAGGCTACCCTGTCCCCCGCATTTTGTATCATGTTTGCTGCTGGAAAAAGCCAAAAAGCACTGCCTGTCTCTAGGCTTGGGATAACTTGCTTGTGTTTTCAGTGTTGTGCTATCACAGTTATAAATTACAGGTTAAGAAGTCTTCAACATGCAGATCAGACTGTTTCAGGCATACAAAATTACAATTTTGTTTTTAACTCCAACTCCATTTTGCAAGTGAATAGTCTGTCCCAAGGGGAAAAAAATGAATTGTGCTTCTGAGACCGCTTTTAGACGACCGGCTGTACATACCAGCTTGAAGGAAGCACTTCCTTCAAGCCAGTAAGTATTGAAAGTGGTCTGACAGAGATGTGTGTGCTGGGGGCTTGGGGTTTTCCCTCTGTTCCCCCCTCCAGACTGATTGTGACTCAGTTTCCCCTTATAGCCTCCATTGGCCACAGTTTTCTCCAGAAGTGTCCTGTTCTGTAAAGAAGTAACTATTCTGCCACCCAAATCACTGGAGGTTTCAAAGTCACAGAAATTGCATTACATTTTGCCCAATTATATAATCTGGGATATCTCCTCAACTGTGTTATCCAATGTCAGAATCACAGAAGTGTACCACAGAAGTGTACTTGTGTGTTTAAAATAATTTTTATATATAAAATCAGAATGGTTACAAGACAAATTGATTCAAGAGTGTGAGTCTAAAAAAAATTCAAAAAGCAATGCAACACTAAATTCACTGGAAAATTCCCTACATACATGTCCAGGTTACAGAGATTAGATTTCTGTAGCTGGGATCTTTTCTTCTTAATTGGTCCCATTGTTTCTCAGTCCATTTCTCGTCGATAGGGATGAGCGACCACGGTTCAGAAGTTCGGTGTTCGGCCTGAACTCGGCCTGTTCGGATGACCGAACATGAACACGAACACGAACACGAACACGAACACGAACATGAACACGAACACGAACACGAACACGAACACGAACACGAACACAAACACAAACACAAACACGAACATGAACACGAACATACCGAACTGAACACCGAACGGTGAAATGACCAAACACTTAGGTCAGTTTGGATCGCATTCGGTTGAGTTCGGGTGACTAAAACAAATGTGGTCTACTGTCACTCTGTCAGGTCACTGGAAGGCCATGCAGGGAGGGGGAACTGTCACTCTGTCAGGTCACTGGAAGGCCAAATGTAGCAGGGAGGGGGAAGTCATCTGACTCAGCTAGGAGCAGACTTCCAGGCACCAGGGGTGGAGGGTGGAGAGTGGCTTGGAGTAGCAGCCAGCCTGATGAATCACCATCTCTTTTCGCCTCAGACCACTGGCTTGGCAGTCTATGATTGGCCACGGGCTAGGCTGCACGGAGCCAATGGGGCTGATTTGAGGCGGGCGCAGCAAGAAACAAAACTGTCTGCCTCCCCCCTTCCCAATACCTTCTGAGCTAGTCACTGTTTTGTCAGCAGGCGTTTCAGAAGGCTCCCTCACCCAGCATTTTCCAGCTCCCCAATCCATTGCCATCCTCCTCCTATTTCACCCATCCAACCCATCTACCCCCATATTCTCATTTATTTACATTAGCTTTGATAGATTTAGTTGTTATTTTTTGTTTTTATCCCTCCCTGTGTTCAATCTTCAATCTTCCTCCTTCCCTCCCCCCTCCATTGAATATTCCCTCCCCATTCCCTTCCCCTGTTTTTTTGATTCATTAGAGTAGTAGTATATATTATTAATTTATAGATTGATTTAGGTTTCATTTCAGTTTTGTACCCCTCCTTGTCTTGTTTGTGATTGCCCCCCTAACCCCCATCCCATATATTCAATTCATAGGTAGATAGATAGGATTAGGTCGATACATTTTTGTTTGAGTAGTTTAGTTTAAGGTTTACTGATAGAGTGAGTTTACTGTTTTCTGTGATTCAGCTTTAGGGTTTGTTGGAGTTATTCATAGCATTTAGAATACATTTATTAGTTAGGTAGTTAGTTAGTTATTAGTGTAGATATAGAGATATAAATATTTGATAAAAAAATTCAATAAAATTTTTTTAAAAAATTATATATTAAAAAACATTGTTTTTTTCGGGAGAAATGGAGAAGGGAAGGAGAGGCCGATCTGCTGCCCGTAGGGGAGGCAATGGGGCACGTCCCAGAGGCCGTGCACGAGGAGCAGCAGCAGGCAGCAGCAGTAGCCAGAGGCAGAGCGCCTCACCCCCTCCCAAAATCAGGAGGCCTGCTTTAGGGGCCCAGGGTGCTCTGCAACGTCTCCTGGCAGTGCCCTCCACTGACACTCAGGGCACTGGAAGGCCTGCAGGACTTGAGGCTCAGGCTGCTGCATCTGTGTCTGCTGTGCGTGGTGATGGAGCAGGAGCTGGGGCTGCTTCTTCTACCGATGTTCCTCCAGGGCCACCAATGTCCCCCACAGTCGAGGAAATCCCCAGTAGCCCAGAGCTGGTGGATCCCACCCCGGCTGCTAGAGGCAGGGCCCGATCCCCGGGCAATGCCAGTACTAGGGACTGGGAGAGGAGGAGTGGCAGCAGCGGCAGCTGCAGCAGCACTAGCAGCCACAGAGGGGGGCACAGGGAGAGTGCCAGCAGCATGGCGGGCACGGGCAGTCTACCCTCCGGGTCCCAGTACTCCCCTTCTGGGGACATCGCCATGATCGCTGGGGACAGTGAGGAAGAGGCAGCAGTCAGTGACACTAGTGCCGCAGAGGATATCTATGTCCATGAGGCAATGTCTGACCCTCCTCCTCCCAGAGCTGCATCACCACCAGTGCCACAAAGTTCTCCCTCTCCCAGCAGCACTGGCAGCAGCACGTCTGCCGGGGCGGGCAAGAAGGCAGCAGGAGGGGGAAAAAAATCCACTGTCTGGGAGCATTTTAAGCAGGTGAGGGCAGATGATCCCAGAGAGGTGCAGTGCACGCTGTGCCAAAAGGTGGTGAAGCGTGGGCGGGCGCTTGCCAACCTTGGCACAACTGCAATGGCCAGGCACCTGAAGGCATGCCACAGTGCTGTGTTGCTGAGCAGGAAGGCAGGCGAAGTGGATGCTAGTGGGTTCCCGACTCCAGAAGCCAGTTGCCCAGCCCATTCAGCGGGCCAGCGTCCTGCACCAACTGCTCAGGAGCAGTATGGGGACAGAAAAACAGCAGGAGCCTCCCCAGCAGTGCCGTCAGTCCACCATGGAGGAGATGGGGTCGGGGGGATGTGTCAAGGCCATCAGCAGGGTGCCATGGAACAGGCTTCCAGGAGAAAGGCAAGTCCCTGGTGTCCGAGATGATTGCTCTGGATGGCCAGTCCTTGTCCATTGTGGAGGACAAGGGCTTCCAGTGGCTGATTGGGTTTCTGGCCCCCAACTTTAAGCTGCCTTCCTGCTCTTCCCTGAGTCGGACTGTGGTCCCACATCTCTATAGGGCTTTGAAGAAGCGGGTGAGGGAGCAGCTTTCAGGGGCTGGGGGGGCCACGGTCCACTTTATCACGGACCTGTGGTCCTCCAGAAATGCCCAACATGCCTACCTGGCAGTGACGGCACACTGGTGGCAGGACGCAGAGGCAGTGCTTGGCAGTGGCAGGAGGGGAACTGAAGCAGTGTATAGGTGGGCCCTGCTTCAGGCCCAAGTTATGGACAGATCTCACACTGCGAGGAACCTCAAGGCAGCCCTGGCCACCATGATGAGGAAGTGGTTCACGCCAGGCGCGGCCTTCACCAAGGAGTGTGTGGTGATGGACATCGCGGCCAATATCCTTAAGACAGTCCATGACGGGGGCTTCATGAGCATCTCTTGCGCCGCACACAACTTCCATCTCATGATGAAGGACGCTCTGGGCTTGGTGGAGAAGGGGATTGAGCCAGGCACCCTTAGTTCTTTGGTCGAATGGGGGAGGAAGTTGGTGGGCTTCTTCAACCGGAGCGTGAAGGGCAGCGAGCTCTTCCGGGTGATGCAGGCTGAGGAAGGGTGCCCAGTGCACACCCTTATCCAGGATGTCTCCACCCGGTGGAACTCCAACTTCCTTATGCTTGAGTGGCTTCTTGAACAGAAAGCCGCCCTGCATTAGGTGGAACTGGAGACAGACATCAAGGCCTTCCAGAGTACAACAGGGAGGAATGGGAGATTATATCCCAAACTGTCTCTTTCCTGAGACCATTCCTGGGCATCACGGAGACACTGAGCAGCTCCACCACCACCCTCAGCCAGGTGACCCCGCTGGTGCATAGTCTCTTCAGCAGCCTGGATGAGATTCTGGGGGTGTGGGGGGTGGGATCGTGGCCCTCAGGGCAGGAGAATGTATGCTGAGGTGATAGACCTAGCTCAGAAGTTAAAGGCGCGCCTGAGTGCATGCTTCGAAGACCTGCACCGGGATGAATATGTCCTGGCAACTATGCTGGACCCCAGGATCAAAGGCAGCATGGCACACCAGACTATGGTCTATGGCCCATGGAAGGGGACACTGGTCAAGAAGGTCAGGCATGCAGAGCAGGCCATGCAGCGGGATGCCCCTGGGGATGGTGGGAGTGGGAGCAGCGACCCCTTCCAGCCATCTGGGTCTATCCCTGCCTCCAGTCCCAGCCCCAGCACCAGCAGCAGGACCCCTACTCCTCTGTTCCGTCCACTCAGGGGAGCATGGGTCCCAGCACAAAGGGGCAAGTAGCATGGCTGAGGGCAGTGGAGCAGGTGGTGCCCACCCAGAACTACTGGAGGGAGTATGATGGTGCCTCAGCAGCAGTGGAAACCTATCTGGAGGAGGAGCCATGCATAGATCCCAGCAGTGATCCCTTGGCCTATTCGGCCGGCAAAGCCAATGTGTGGCTGGCCCTGTCTAAAGTGGCCAAGGGTATCCTGTCCTGTCCACTAACCAGTGTCCCCAGCTAGAGGGTGTTCTCCATTGTGTGGGACATATGCGTCCCGTACCGTCTGAGACTGGGGGCCAAGTTGGTGGAGCAGTTGTTCTTTCTGAAGGTTAACCTTCCGCTGCTGGGATTCCCGGAGCTGCCCCTTGACAAGGAGTGATGTTGCAGTGGCACACGCCATCCCATGCCAGGGTCAGTCTTGGGACAGGACTCCTCCTCCTCCTCTGTCTGGGCTAGAGCTACTGCTCCTGTGCTGCTGAGGTGCTGTCCCTCCCTCCCAATGCCTGGCACCCGCCCTGCCTTTCTCTCTCTCTCTCTCTCTCTCTCTCTCTCTCTCTCTCTCTCTCTCTCTC